>PGFW01005783.1:19912-34509 GCA_003123925.1 Haematobia irritans
AAAGAGAGAGATCGACACGCCGTAAAGAACGGTTGAGTGCGTTCAGATGCATGTTTTGGGAGAGTACCTCAATCAGAGTGGCAAAAGTACTGTGATAAAACATTAAAACGATTTTTCGATTATTATAATTGTTTTTTGTTCTTAATCCAAATATAAAAAGGCATAGTCCGTATATTTAGATACATAATGTTTGAATTTGAGGTTTTAATATAGCTGCCGCTTGGTTAAGACGCAAAATACTTTCTTTACATATTTTTTTTAAGGCTCTTCTTACTGTTCTTGGCATTGACAAACACTGTGCATTGAATGCCAAACCACTGCTTCTTCGGAAAAGGCCTCAGAAAATTTTTGCCGTTGTTAAATAGTTTGAGAGCCATGCGCACGGACTTATTATTTACATTTATGAAATCTTGAAATTTGAAACCATAAATCGTCGTCGGCCATATTTCATCTTTGGCATAACTAGAGAGTATCATCATGGCTTATTATGAATGTGATACGTGAGTATGGCAACTCCATCATTTTGATTATAGATGATGGGTGATGAGAGTTGATTAAACTGAAGATAACAAGGAGCCAGGTTGTATCGTAGACCGACCAGAATTATGTCCGTATCTGCACAAATTCTCAATTTCCAGATGAATCAAGAGCAAACTGTTCACAATCAATAATGTTTGAGCCATGATATCCCGTACATCCAGTGCCAGAGGCCTGAATTACCTGCCGCCATATGGAATAGGTTTAGCGATTCCCTGCTATATAACTGTGTATGCCACCAGTAATGGCGCTGATGACTGTATTTGATCTTTTCAGAGAGAGAGGCCAGAAGAAAACAAAAAAAAAAAATAAAGATAATGTTGATTTTTTTCCCTGGAAGTGGGATTAGAAAAAATACAAATAATAATTCCTTAATAGGGATACAGACTCACACGAAAAAAATTCCACAGCCATACTAATCATACACCATCGGCTGAGAGGATGAAACATTTGTCCTCTCATTTTTAAGTAGTTCCACATGGAAAGAGTAAAGTGCGTTTAGCAGTAAAGTGAATTCTTCTGTCTTGTGCTTCCCACCGTGCCCGCAATAAATTGTTTCATATTGAAGGTAGCTTCAGGACCATACCGATAACTACTCTATGGTTTAGTGTTTTGAACAAACTCTTATTCTGGTATATGCGAGACCTAAAATGTATAGTGGTAGTGGTAAACCAACTTGTGGAGGTTTGGTTTTTAGGGGGCACATCTATTCCTCCAACCGATGGAGGTGCAAGTAAATGTTGAAAAGGAGAAAAAAAGTTAATTTTAGAGGCCGCAGGAAGAAGATCAGAGTAAGTGATGATTGTAATGTTCCATACAAAGCGTTCTGGCAAAATCTAAGCTTCATGCAGAAATGATTTTTTTAATAAGGAAGTATAGCCAAATATATTGGGCTTGTATCAAGAGCTCTTAATATTTTTAATCATGGGCGTAAAGTGACAAGTTGCTATCTGAAAAAGTTCGTGGCCTAAAAGTACAAAAAGTGTTTTTTTTAGGCAATAAAATGTACTTTTACACTAAATTTACAACAATTTCTATAGGAAGTATTATTGTCAAGGAGCTATTTTTGACTGAATTTTAAAAAAATAAAATTTTGATATTGTCAACGTCCTCAATCTTAAATATTTTTTTTTTATTTTATAATCTTACCGTTGATGGTAGCTCAATAATTTTCTGTAGATAAATAAAAATAAAATTTTGAAGGAATTTTGCAATAGAAATAAAATTTTGACAAAAAATGTTCTATTAGAAATAAATATTGACAAAATTCTGATAGAGAAAAATAAAAATTTTGACAAAATTTTCTATAGAATAAATTGTTTGACAAATTTGCTATAGGAATAAATTTTGACTAAATTTTTCGTATACGAATAATATGTCTGACATAAAATTTTTCTATAGAAATAAAATTTTGACAAAATTTTCTATAAGGAATAAATTGTTGAGAACAAAATTTTCTATTAAGAAATAAATTTTGAACAAAATTTTTCTATAGAAATAAAATTTGACAAAATTTTCTATAGAAATAAAATTTTGACAAAGATTTTCTGTAGAAATAAAATTTTGAGGAAAAAACTTCAAATACAGAAATAAAATTTTGACAAAAATTTTTCTAAAAAAAAAAAATTTTTGTAAAAATATTCTATAGGAATAAATTTTTGACAAAATTTTCTATAGAAGTAAAATTTTTACAAAATTTTGCTTAATCGAAAAATAAAATTTTGGACTAAATTTTCTATAATAAAAAGAAAAGGAATAAATTGTTGACCAAAAATTTTCTATAGAAATAAAATTTTACAAAAAATTTTTCTATAGAATAAAATTTTGACAAAATTTCTATAGAAATAAAATTTGACAAAATATTCTATAGGAAATAAAACTTGACAAAAATTTATCTGTAGAAATAAAATTTTGAGAAAACTTTGCATACAGAAATAATAATTTTGACAAAATTTTCTATAGAAATAAATTTGACAAAATTTCTATAGAAAATATAAAATTTTGCAAAAAATATTCTATAGGAAATAAAATTTTGACAAAATTTTCTAAAGAAGTAAAATTTGTTGACAAAAAATTTTCCTTAAAAGAAATAAATATTTGACAGGATTCAAAAAAATTTTCCAATAAGAGTAAAATTTTGACCAAAATTTTCTATAGAAATAAATTTTGACAAAAATTTTCGCTATAGAAATAAAATTTATTGACAAATTTTTCTAAAGATAAAATTTTGACAAAATTTTCTATAAAAGTAAAAGATTTTTGACAAAATTTCTATAAAAGTAAAATTTTGACAAAATTTTCTATAAAAAAAATTGACAAAATTTTCATATAGAAATAAAACTTTGACACAATTTCTATTAGAAGATAAAACTTTTGACAAAATTTTCTATAGAAATAAAAATTAGTACAAAATTTTTATAGAAAAATAGAATTTGCTTTCTATAGAAGTAAATTTTGACAAAATTTTCTATAGAATAAAAATTTTGAACAATTTCTATAGAAATAAATTTTTGACAAATTTCTATAGAAAGTAAATTTTTACAAAAATTTTCTATAGAAATAAATTGTTGACAAAAAATTTTGCTATAGAAATAAAAATTTGACAAAATTTTCTATTTAGAATAAATTGTTGAACAAAATTTTCTATAGAAATAAAAAAATTTTGACAAAAATTTTGCTATAGAAATAAATTTGACAAAATTTCTATAGAAAATAAAATTTTGACGAAAATTTTCTAGTAGAAATAAAATTTTGAGAAAACTTCATACAGAAATAAATTTGACAAAATTTTCTATAGGAAATTAAATTTTTGATCAAAATCTTTCTTATAGAAATAAAATGTTGACAAAATTTTCTATGAAGATAAAATTTTGAAAATATTCTATAGGAATAAAATTTTTGAACAAAATTTTTCTATTTAGAAGTAAAATTTTTACAAAATTTTCTAATCGAAATAAAATTTTGACTAAATTTTTCTATAAAGAAAGGAATAAATTGTTGACAAAATTTTCCTATTAGAAATAAAAGTTTTTGACAAAAGTTTTCCTAATAGAAATAAAATTTTGACAAAATTTTGCTATAGAATAAAATTTTACGGTTTGACAAAAAATATATCTATAGAATAAACTTTGACAAAATTTTTGTAGAGAATAAATTTTTGAGAAAACTTCACTACAGAAATAAAAATTTTGACCAAAATTTTCTATAGAAATAAAAAATTTGACAAAATTTTCATATAGAAATAAAAATTTTGCAAAAATATTCTAATTAGGAATAAAATTTGACAAATTTTCTATAGAAGTAAAATTTTGACAAAATTTCTAAAGAATAAATTTTGACAAAATTTTCCATAGAAGTAAAATTTTGACAAAATTTTCTATAGAAATAAAATTTTGACAAAATTTTCTATAGAAATAAAATTTTGACAAAATTTTCTAAAGAAATAAAATTTTGACAAAATTTTCTATAAAAGTAAATTTTGACAAAATTTTCTATAAAAGTAAAATTTTGACAAAATTTTCTATAAAAAAAATTGACAAAATTTTCTATAGAAATAAAACTTTGACACAATTTTCTATAGAAGTAAAACTTTGACAAAATTTTCTATAGAAATAAAATGTAGACAAAATTTTCTATAGAAATAAAATTTTGACAAAATTTTCTATAGAAGTAAAATTTTGACAAAATTTTCTATAGAAATAAAATTTTGACAAAATTTCTATAGAAATAAATTTTTTGACAAAATTTCTCTATAGAAATAAAATTTTTTACAAATTTTCTATAGAAATTAAAATTTTTGACAAAATTTTCTAATAGAAATACAATTTTGACAAAAATTTTTATAGAAATATAAAATTTTGACAAAATTCTATAGAAAATAAAATTTTGACAAAATGTTCTATAGAAATAAAATTTTGAGAAATTTTTTTGAAGAATAAATTTTGAGAAGACTTTCTATAGAAATAATATTTTGATAAAAATTTCTATAAAAAAAAATTTTGCAAAATTTTCTATAGAAATAAAATTTTGACAAAATTTTCTATAGAAATAAAAATTTTCTATAGGAATAAATTGTTGACAAAATTTTCTATAGAAATAAAATTTTGAAAAAATTTTCTATAGAAATAAAATATTGGCAAAACTTTTAGAAGAAATAATTTTTGGAAAATAATATTTTTGGTTTTTTTCGTGACTGTAATGGTTTGCATTATTTTAGTACGCGATCGATAACTTCTCATCTAGAAAGTGTTCGTGTGGAAACGTAATAAACACATGCTTTTCTCGACTAAAACATTCTTGAAATTCAATAAAATCGTGTTTTTGACTCTGGTTTTTACAAAATCTAGATTTTCTTCCCCCATGAACTTTTCTGTTTTTCCAAATTTGTAAAAGACTATTAGCAAATAAGTTTCTTGAAGACTTTCTCAAAATATTAAAATATTTTGCCAAAACTATTGTATCATAAATCTGATATCGACTCATTTGACCTCTCATTTTTTATTTTTACGTACGGGAATCAAAGAAGTTATTCGGTGCCAAGTCAGGACTATACGGCGGATGACTCATCAAACGCGATGTTCAGAATGCTCAAAAAACAATTGTTTGAGCCCATGCGTGAGAGCTCTCATTTTCGTGGTGAAGAGTTATCCGTTTTCAGGGATTGGTTTTCGCGATTTCTTGTAAGAACAACTGGCAAACCAATGGCTGTGTACCAATCAGAATTAACTGTTCTTCAGTTTTTTTTTTCGAAAAACAGGCGATCATTTGCTTGGAAGTGCAGTCGACTGCTGTTTACTTTCGACCTCATACGCGTAAATCAATGATTCAACATCTGTCAGCGATGGTCAATGTTGAATCATTGATTTACGCGTATGAGGTCGAAAGTAAACAGCAGTCGACTGCACTTCCAAGCAAATGATCGCCTGTTTTTCGAAAAAAAAAACTGAAGAACAGTTAATTCTGATTGGTACACAGCCATTGGTTTGCCAGTTGTCTTACAAGAAATCGCGAAAACCAATCCCTGAAAACGGATAACTCTTCACCACGAAAATGAGAGCTCTCACGCATGGGCTCAAACAATTGTTTTTTTGAGCATTCTGAACATCGGTTTGATGAGTCATCCGCCGTATAGTCCTGACTTGGCACCGAATAACTTCTTTTGATTCCCGTACGTAAAAAATAAAATGAGAGGTCAAATGAGTCGATATCAGATTTATGATACAATAGTTTTGGCAAAATATTTTAATATTTTGAGAAAGTCTTCAAGAAACTTATTTGCTAATAGTCTTTTACAAAATTTGGAAAAACAGAAAAGTTCATGGGGGAAGAAAATCTAGATTTTGTAAAACCAGAGTCAAAAACACGATTTTATTGAATTTCAAAGAATGTTTTAGTCGAGAAAGCATGTGTTTATTACGTTTCCACACGAACACTTTCTAGATGAGAAGTTATCGATCGCGTACTAAAATAATGCAAACCATTACAGTCACGAAAAAAACCAAAAATATTATTTTCCAAAAATTATTTCTTCTAAAAGTTTTGCCAATATTTTATTTCTATAGAAAATTTTTTCAAAATTTTATTTCTATAGAAAATTTTGTCAACAATTTATTCCTATAGAAAATTTTTATTTCTATAGAAAATTTTGTCAAAATTTTATTTCTATAGAAAATTTTGCAAAAATTTTTTTTTATAGAAATTTTTATCAAAATATTATTTCTATAGAAAGTCTTCTCAAAATTTTATTTCTTCAAAAAAATTTCTCAAAATTTTATTTCTATAGAACATTTTGTCAAAATTTTATTTTTATAGAATTTTGTCAAAATTTTATTTCTATAGAAAATTTTGTCAAAATTGTATTTCTATAGAAAATTTTGTCAAAATTTTATTTCTATAGAAAATTTTGTAAAAATTTTATTTCTATAGAAAATTTTGTCAAAAAATTTAATTTCTATAAAATTTTGTCAAAATTTTATTTCTATAAGAAAATTTTGTCAAAATTTTACTTCTAATAGAAAATTTTTGTCAAAATCTTTTATTTCTATAGAAAATTTTGTCTACATTTTATTTCTATAGAAAATTTTGTCAATTTTACTTCTATAGAAAATTGTGTCAAAGTTTTATTTCTATAGAAAATTTTGTCAATTTTTTTTATAGAAAATTTTGTCAAAATTTTACTTTTATAGAAAATTTTGTCAAAATTTTATTTTTATAGAAAATTTTGTCAAAATTTTATTTCTTTAGAAAATTTTGTCAAAATTTTATTTCTATAGAAAATTTGCAAATTTTATTTCTATAGAAAATTTTGTCAAAATTTTACTTCTATGGAAAATTGTGTCAAAATTTTATTTCTTTAGAAAATTTTGTCAAAATTTTACTTCTATAGAAAATTTTGTCAAAATTTTATTCCTATAGAATATTTTGCAAAATTTTATTTCTATAGAAAATTTTGTCAAAATTTTATTTCTATAGAAAATTTTGTCAAAATTTTATTTCTGTATGAAGTTTTCTCAAAATTTTATTTCTACAGAAAATTTTGTCAAAGTTTTATTTCTATAGAATATTTTGTCAAAATTTTATTTCTATAGAAAATTTTGTCAAAATTTTATTTCTATAGAAAATTTTGTCAAAATTTTATTTCTATAGAAAATTTTGTCACAATTTTATTCCTTTCCTTTTTTATATAGAAAATTTTGTCAAAATTTTATTTCCATAGAAAATTTTGTAAAAATTTTACTTCTATAGAAAATTTTGTCAAAATTTTATTCCTATAGAAATATTTTACAAATTTTATTTCCATAGAAAATTTGTCAACATATTTATTTCTATAGAAAATTTTGTTCAAAATTAATTTCTATAGAAAATTTTGTCAAAATTTTATTTCTGTATGAAGTTTTCTCAAAATTTTATTTCTACAGAAAATTTTGTCAAAATTTATTTCTATAGAAAATTTTGTCAAAATTTTATTTCTATAGAAAATTTTGTCAAAATTTTATTTCTAATAGAAATTTTGATCAACAATTTATTCCTATACGAAATTTTGTCAAAATTTTATTTCTATAGAAAATTTTGTCAACAATCTTATTTCTATAAGAAAATTTTGTAAAATTTTACTTCTATAAGAAATTTGTCAAAAATTTATTTCTATATGAAATTTGTCAAATTTTATTCTATAAGAAAATTTTGTCAAAATTTTATTTCTATAGAAAATTTTGTCAAAAAATTTTTTTTTTTAAAATTTCTATAGAAAATTTTGTCTACATTTTATTTCTATAGAAAATTTTGTCAAAGTTTTACTTCTATAGAAAATTGTGTCAAAGTTTTATTTCTATAGAAATTTTGTCAATTTTTTTTATAGAAATTTTGTCAAAATTTTAGACTTTTATAGAAAATTTTTGTCAAAATTTTACTTTTATAGAAATTTTGTCAAAATTTTATTTCATTTAGAAAATTTTGTCAAAATTTTTTTCTATAGAAAATTTGTCAAAATTTATTTCTATAGAAAAATCTTTGTCAAAAAATTTTACTTCTTATGAACATTGTGTCAAATTGTTATTTCTTTAGAAAATTTTGTCAAAATTTACTTCTATATAGAAAATTTTTGTCAAAATTTTTATTCGCTATATGAATATTTTCAATTTTATTTCTATAGAATATTTGTCAAAATTTTAATTTCTATAGAAATTTTGTCAAAATTTTAATTTGCTGTAGAAGTTTCTCAACACATTTTATTCTCTACGACAAAATTTTCGTTCTCACTCGTAGTATTCTCTTGTAATCAATTCTTTCTTATAGAATATTTTGCTCCAAATTTTATTTCGTATAGATTGCAATTTTAGAAAATTGTCAAAATTTCTATTTCTATAGCAAACATTTTGTCCAACATTTATTCCTGTTCTTTTTTATCAGAAAATTTAGTCAAAATTTTATTGTCGATAGAAAATTTTGTAGAATAATTTTCACTTCCTATAGAAAATTTGTTCAAAATTTTATTCCTATAGAATATTTTAGCAAAATATTTTTTTAGAGAAATTTCTGTCAAAATTTTATTTCTGTATGGAAGTTCTCTCAAAAATTTTATTTCTACGAAAATTTTGTCAAAATTTTATTTTATGAAACGCTTTTGTCAAAAACCTTTATTCTCTATAGAAGATCTTGTCAAAAATGTTATTTCTATATCGCCAAAATTTTTGTCAACAATTTATTCCTATAGAAAATTTTGTCAAAATTTTATTTCTATAAAAATTTTTGTCACAATTTATTCTATGAAGAATTTTAGTCAAAATTTTATGCCTATAGAAAAATTTTGTCAACATTTATTTCCTAATAGAAAAATTTTGTCAAATTTTTTATTTCTTGAATAAAATTTTGTCAATATTTTTTTTTTATAGAACATTTTGTCAAAATTTTATTTCTATTGCAAATTTCTTCAAAATTTTATTTTTATTTATCTACAGAAAATTTATTGAGTACCATGAACGGTAGATATAAAACTAAAAAAAAAATATTTAAGATTGAGGAGTTGACAAACAAAATTTTATTTTCTTTAAATTTCAGTCAAAATGAGCTCTTGACAATAATCTTCCTATGGAATTGTTGTTGAAATTTAGTTAAAAGTACTTTTTTGCTAAAAAAAATACTTTTTTGTACTTTTGTAGGCCACGAACTTTTCAGATAGCACTTGTCACTACGCCCATAAAAATAAAGCTCTTGGAATTCAAGCCCAATATATTTTGGCATACCTTCCCTTATCTAAAAAAAATCATTTCTGGATGAAGCTTAGATTTGCCAGACGTTTGTATGGAACATGACCATGCACTTACTCTGATCTTCTTCCTGCGGCTCTAAAATTAATTTCATTCTCCTTTTCAACATTTACTTGCCTCCATCGTTGGAGGAATGATGTGCCCGCCTAAAAACCAAACCTCCACAAGTTGGTTTACACTACCACTATACATTTTAGGTCTCGCATATACCAGAGTGAAGAGTGTTCAAAACTAACCATGAGTCAGTTAGTGGTTGGTCTGAAGCTTACCTTAAGTAGACAATTTTTGCGGCACGGTGGAAGACAAACAGACAGACATTTCACTTTACTGGCAAACGCACTTTACTCTGTCCATGTGGAACTACTAAAAATGATGATGACCAGCATTCGTTTCATCCTCTCAGCGAGTGGTGTATGATTAGTATTGGCTGTGGAATTTTTTCTGTGGTCTGTATCCCATTAAGGAATGTATTATTTGTTTTTTTCTACCCACTTCCAGGAAAAAAACGAACATTATCTTTATTTTTTTTTTGTTTCTTCTGGCCTCTCTCTCTAGAAGAGGATCAATAACAGCATCAGCGCCATTTACTGTGGCATACCAAGTATGTAGGCAGGGAATCGCTAAACCTCTCCATATTGGGGCAGTAATTTCAGCCTCGGCCTGGGATGTACGGGGATATATGGCTCAAATTATTATTGGAACAGTTTGCTCTTTGTTCATCTGGAAATTGAGATTTGGGCAGACGGACATATATTGTCTGGTCGGTCTACGATACAACCTGCTCCTTGTGATCTTCAGTTTATCATCCTGCTCATCACCATCATCATATCAAATGTGATGGTTTGCATACACACGTTATCCATCATAAAGCCATGATGTACTTCGTATTTGCCAAGATGAAGATGGCGACGACGATGATTAGTGGTTTCAAATTTCAAGTTTCATAATGTAAATAATAAGGTCGGCATGGTCTCAAAATATTTAAAACGGCAGAAATTTCTTGAGGCCTTTTCCGAAGAACAGTGTTTTGGCATCAATGCACAGTGTTGTCAATGCAAGAACAGTAAGAAGAGCCTTAAAAAAATATGTAAGAAAGTTTTTGCGTCTAACGAAGCCGGCTATATAAAACTCAAATTCAACATTATGTAGCTAATATACGAGGATTGCCTTTTATATTTTGGGATTAGAGAACAAAAAAAATATTAATAATCGAAAATCGTTTTATTGTTTATCACAGTACTTTTGCCACTCTGATTGAGGTATCTCCAAAACATGCATTCTGAACGCATCAACCGTTTCTTTAGGTGTCGAAAGACATTGATCTCTCATTTTATATTTTACGTACGTGAATAAAAAGAAGACATTGGGTGCCAAGTCAGGGCTATTTTTTAGGATTTGGGTGATTTTTTCAATTTTTTGGGGATGGTCACGAAATAATGTCCTTTTCGCTCTAGGACACTTAGTTTAGAAGAAATATGCCAAAACACGTTTGGGTGAATTTTTTAATTTTTTGGGGGTGGTCACGAATTAATGTCGTTTTCGCTCTAGGACTCTTAGTAGGGAGACATGGCCAAGAGAAGTTTTTCATATATAAATCCAATTTTTTTAGGAATTTGGGTGAATTCCTAAATTTTTTTGGGGTGGTCACGAAATTAAAGTCGTTCTTGGGACCCTTAGTTTAGGAGATATGGCAACAACAAGTGTTTCATATAAAAATACATCTTCTTTTAGTATTTAGGTGAATTTTTCAATTTGTTTGGGGGTTGTCACGAAATAAAGTCCTTTTCGCTCTTAGACGCTTAGTTTAGTGCCCAAAAAAAAGTTTATTTCATATAAAAATTTAATTTTTTTTACGATTTGGGTGAATTTTTCAATTTGTTGGGCATTGTCACGAATTATAGTCATTTTCGCTCTAGGACGCTTAGTTTATGGATTATGGCCAAAACAAGTTTTTCATATAAAAATGTATTTTTTTAGGATTTTGGCTTAATTTTTTCAATTTTTTGGGGGTGGTCACGAATTAAAGTGGTTTTCGCTCTAGGACGCTTAGTTTAGGACCTATCGGATTAGTGTTTTGAGTGTTCAAAAATTCAGTATTTTAGCCGGTGTACGGGCTCATAAGCGTAAATCTGCGATTTATTCCCTGTCAGGATATCATAAACGTGTTTCGAAGACGATCTTGCTATATCAGTTGGCGCACAGGTGATGTATGGCTTCCGGAACAACAACTGAATTTGGATGATCTTCACGAAATTCGTTTGGGGTCAACTGCTCGATTGAATTCACCATACACCACCGATAAACATTAGTCAAAAATTTAATCGAAGCACTATTTTTGAGTTAGTTTACGTAGAAATAAAAGAAACAAAAATAATCGCACAAAAATGTTCACGATTTAATTCGATTTTTGGGTTACTGTAAACAACACAAATAGCATTCATATGCCTAAACATTCTGAGTACGTATAACCTCGATAGAGCTGTCAGTTGGCGGATTGCAACTCAGGGTTGCCCAATCCCGAAATATAAAAGGCACCCTCGTGGTAGACGTTATATTTTATCGCGATGCTAATCAGAAAATCAGAAGTGGTGTGTGGTCCCATCGGTCCTAAATTAAATTATTGTCCCTAATAAAGCGACCCATATTCGCAGCAGAAAAAAAATTTGTTGAAGTTTGTTCCAAAAACAGTTCTTCCTAGGCGAATCCTTTTGTCGTCCTATAGTCAATATACATATCGATTGTCTGGCGCATTAGCAAATTACGCTAGAGTCTAAAAAGTGCAATTTTACAGAAAAGTCAGTTTATTTTTTTTTGGCCATTTCAAAAAAAACCGGTATGCAAGTAATAGAAATTCCCTTATTTTCGGCTTAAAGATATATTTAATTATATTTTTTTGTGTTGTACGTAAACTCAAAATTTTAAAGCTGAGTAATAGAACATGGCTAAAAGAATGGACTTTTTGGATTGGACATTTTTTAAAACTTTAGTCACACACTGAAAAAAATGTTTACGTGAAATTAAAGATTTCGCAGCCTAAATTTTAGGATGCGAAATTTACAAAATATTAAGGACAAATTTCTTTAAAATTATGAAATTTTAATTAAAATAAAGTTTATAATCTTTGCTTGAAAAATGTTTTTTCATTATAAATTTAGGACACTAATATTTTGTAAGATTTGCGTCCATCATTAAAAGTCGAATGTCTTGGCGAGCTAAGGCTAATCCTTAAAGTAATAGAAAACATTTTTAATTTAAAAAAATTGTCCTTAAATTAACTGAAATATTGAAACTTTAGATTTAAGATAAAAATGCTTCAAATATAGGCTAAGACTTATTTTGAAGATTTACCATCTTTGGTTTAAAGTTTTTTTGGAATTAAGAAAAAATTTTGTACGTTGATGCATCCGTTATAATTTGGATTTTTAAGGTGTAATTTATTTGTACATGAATAGCTTTACGAATATACCGCCAAAAGTGAATGAAAATTCGATAAATGGAATCTTTATCTTAATTTTAATTTTATTGATCCTAGATTTAAGGGCCAGATAGGTCGCTAAAAAATTTTAAGAGCCGCATCTTTGACTGCGAAATCCAATACAAAATCCTTAGGAAGGTCAAAATCTTTGGATCCAAGTAAACTTTTTTTTTGAGTGCAGGCTAATAGTCAAATATTAACCATAACTTTTGATAGAAGTGTCCAAATAAATTCGAACTTTTGACAGCAAATGCAATTTCACAATCAATCGAATAAAAAACAATAACAACTCCATCAAAACATCTAAGTCCGACTTAAGCGTAGTTTTGGGAAAATGAAGGGCATCGATATGTCCCCGTTCCGAAATGAAGTTCTTTTGGCAAGACTAGGAAAGATACACTATTTGGCCGCTTAAGTGAAAATTTAAATTTTTGTGGAGCAAATTAAATGTGCGAAAAAGTAAAAAATTTGGAGTTGTTCTAAATGCACAACTTTAAACGCATCTAAAATGTCCTCCCAAAGATATTCTTCATTGTAACTACGTAGGAAGTTCTTTTAATTAAATGTTTTATAACTCGCTTTTTATACCCACCACCATAAAATGGTGACGGGGGTATAATAAGTTTGTCATTCCGTTTGTAACACATCGAAATATCGATTTCCGACTATATAAAGTATATATATTCTTGATCAGGGAGAAATTCTAAGACGATATAAGCATGTCCGTCCTGTCCGTCTTGTCTGTTCTGTCTGTCTGTTGTATATCACCCTATAGCCTTTCAATAGATGGCGCTATCGTCCCGAAATTGGCACAGATTAGTTTTTTGTTCGCAGGGCAGGTCAAGTTCGAAGATGGGCTAATCGGTCCAAGTTTGAATTATAGTCCCATATAAACCGAGCCTCCCGATTTGGGGTCTTGGGCCTATTAAAAACCGTAGTTTTTTATCAGATTTGCCTGAAATTGGAAATCCTAGAGAGTATTTAGGACCATAAAGAAGGTGTTGTCGAAAATGGTCCGTATCGGTCATGTTTTTAGTATTAGCCGCCATAATAGAGCCGATCTCCCGATTTTTCTTCTTAGGCGTCTAGAAACAGTAGTTTCTAATCCGACATTTGTCTGAAATGAAATCTTTAGAGGTATTTTTAGACCATAAGGAGGGTGTGTCGAAAATCGTTCGTATCGGTCCATGTTTTGATATAGCCCCCATATAGACCGATCTCCCGATTTTGCTTCTTGGGCGTCTAGAAAATATATTTACCATCCGATTTGCCTGAAATTGGAAATCTAGAGGTATTATGGGACTATAAAGAGGTGTGTCGAAATGTCCAATGCGGTCATGTTTTTTGGTATAAGCCCCCATATAGACGATCTCCCGAGTTTGCTTCTTACGCGTCTAGAAACAGTATTTTCTATCCGATTTGTATAAAATTGAAAATCTAAAGGTATTTTGGGACCATAAAGAGGTGTGTCGAAAATGGTCCGCATCGGTCCATGTTTTGATATAGCCCCCCATATAAACCAACCTCCCGATTTGGAGTCTTGGGCCTATAAAAACCGTAGTTTTTATCCAATTTGCCTGAAATTGGAAATATATAAGGTATTTGAGGAGCCATAATAGTGTGCCGAAAATGGTGCTCATCGGTCCATGTTTTGGTATAGCCCCATATAGACCGATATCCCGATTTTGCTTTTAGGGCTTCTAGAAACTATATTTACATCGCGATTTGCCTGAAAATTGGAAATCTAGAGGTAATATTGAAGACGCATATAAAGGTGTGCCGAAAAGGTGCTCATCGGTCGCATGTCTTTGATATAGGCC
>PGFW01005789.1:8714-18740 GCA_003123925.1 Haematobia irritans
CTATAGTAATAAATTTGTGAAAAAATTTTCTATAGATATAAATTTTGGCAAAATTTTCTAGAGAAATAGTATTTGATAAAATGTTCTATAGATGGAAATTTTGAAAAAAATTTCTATAGAAGGAAATTTTGACAAAATTTTCTATAGAGAGATATTTTGAAAAAAATTCTGTTGAAATAAATTTTGACAAATTTTTCTATAGAAGCAAATTTTGATAAAATTTTTGATAGAAATAAAATTTTCACAATTTTTCTAGGGAAATAAATTTTTACAACATTTTCTAAGGGAAATTATTTTTCCATGTATGTTCTTTTGTTGTTTACTATTTAAGTAAATAACGAATATGTTTTTGAGAATATGTAAAAATTCTTATACAGTTGTACAAGAAAAAAAAACAAAAAAACAAAAACAAACTTAAAAATGCAAGTTTACCCACTCATGTATACATATACATATGTGCATTGCAAATGTGTTATAGTGCTGTATAATAAACCGAAGAGATTTCAGAATCAAGAGAAATCCATGATATTTCTTTAGAGAGGGCCTGTGAGAGAGCCTACAAGAGGTATGAGCAAAGAGTAATTGTGTATCCAATTGATCGTTCTCTTTATACACTTCGAGTAATGTTACTCTTCCGGTGTAAGAGAACAATTCACTCCTTATTTACAGGTAGATATGACAGCAAGTGATAAAAAGCTAAGGAATTTGACTCTAAAATGGATATCTTTACATGAAAGGAAATTATGTAGGATTCAAAAAAAAGTATAAAAATAAGACTTTCAATATTTTATTTTAAAAATGCTTTTTAGTTTATTATTTACAAGTTTCGAAAAACATTTTGAGCTATTGAATTCAAAAATAAAATTATTCTTGATGCGAAATTCAATCGTGGCAGTGTGATTGCTTTATATTTGTTTAGAAAACCATTAAGTGGCTATTGTTAGAGCCCTCCATTACTTCAATGTGAATAAATCTTTTATTTTTCGCACACTGAAAAATATATTTACGTGGTATTAAAGATTACGCAGAAAAATTTATGAACATAAATTTTGTTTCCAAAAAAAATTTTAATTTACTCCGAAAATTTAAAAAAATTTTTACAAGAATTAATTTACTTTTATTGTAGTGAACATCAAAAATTTTTTAGATTTTTGTTACTCAAAAAAATATTCTTATTTGTAGAAATCTTTAGATATATTTTCGACAAAATTTTTCTCTTATATAGAAATACAAATTTGAATACAAAAGTGTCTAAAGAAATAAAATGAAAATTTTCTATAGAAATAACATCGCTAAATGACAAACTTTGTCATCTACTCTAATCAAAAAAAAATTTTCGTCCTACCATTTCAATTTGCTCTAAGAAAATTTTCTTCTATAAGTAAAATTTTGCTCAAAAATTATATGTTCCTAATTCAGAAAATGTTCCTCCAAAATTTACTTCAGGATAAGATTTTGTCAAAATTTCCCTTTACTAACGAAGCCAGGAAAAAATTTTTATTTCTCCTAACTATAAGCAACTTTTGGTCAAAATTCTATTTCTTCAGAAAATTGTTTGCCCCGACAATATACTTACAGTTTTTATCTTGATAATGAAAATAGAAAAATTTTTGACAACTATTTTTCAATATGGACAAATAAAAACTATCCACAATTTGTCTACCTGAAAAAGTAAATTCATTATATATGAAAATAAAAAAAAAATTTTTGACAATACCATTTTATTAGAAATTAAAAATTTTGTCTAAAAATCCAAAAAGATTATGTTTTTTGTCGCTAGCTCAAAAAATAAAATTTTTGACAATTTTCATTAAATTCAAATATATAAGAAATTTAGTCAATTTTTCTATTAGCGAGGAGATTGTTCTATACAAAGAAAAAAAAATAATTTTTAAAATTTCTTGACAAAAATTTTCTTCTTAAGATAAATCTTATATAATTTGTACTCAATAAAAATTTTCGTTATAAAAGAATATTATAAATCTTATTCTAAGTGAACAAAAAAATTTTCTTATATGAAATAATATACTCTAAAAATGAAACAAAAAAGTTTAAAATTTTCTTACATAGAATATATAAAAGAAATTTATTGAATGTGTCAAAAGAGACAATCCAAAATTTTTATCTTCTATAGATAAGTATAATGTCAATTTTTTGAGCAAAATTTTCTCCAACTCTCAATGGTTCTAAAATAAATATAGAAAAAATTTTGAACAAAATTTTTGTGTTCCTATTTTCAAAATAAGAAAAGTTTTTCCAAAAAAAACCATTTATTTCATATAGAAAAAAAATTTTTGTCACTTTTTTTCTATCGAAAATTTTTGAAAATACATTTTCTATTGTCCTATATATAATACATTTTGATCCTATAGCGCGATGTTTTCCAATATTGGCCAAATTTTATACGCAAAAAATTATTTTTGAACTACCTTCTCAAAAATTTTTTATTTACTAAATAAAATATTCAACTAAGAAAAATTATTTGAATCATATATCTCCTAATTTATTGAATTATATATGCGAAAGATAAATAATAAATATATTATCATACAAAGTTAAACAAATATATAACTTCGTAATAAAAAAAAAAATAATCGTGTTGTCAAGATTTACTACTATCAATCAAATAAATTTTGTCAAAATTCCCTCTACAGGAAAATTTTTTAAAAAAGATTTTTTTTTTTTTTGGAATTTTTTGTAAAATTCTATTTATCTACGAAATTTTGAACACAATTAACTTCTATAGAAAATTTTGGAGTCAAAAATTTCCCTCTAATATAAAATGTTGTCAAATTTGTATTTGTATAGAAAACTTTGTCAAAAATTTTTTTCCCTAGAAATTGTCAAAATTTACTTCAATAGAAACATGGTTATTTCCTAAGAAATTTTGTGAAGATTTTTTTTTTATAGAAAATGTTAGTCAAATTTACTTTAAAGAAAAATTTGTCAAAATTTTTTGCAATAGAAATTCGGCAGTCAAAAATTTCCTTTTATCAGAAATGTTGTCAAAATTTCACATCTATAGAAAAATTTTATAAAATTTTTTAATCAACATAGAAACTTTTGTCCAAAATTCTATTGTTCTTCTCTAAGAAATATTTGGTCAAAATGTTACATCTATCAGAAAATGTTAGCAAAATTCCCTCTATAGAAAATTTTGTCAAAAATTTTAATTTTTGATAGAAATTTTGTCAAATTTTATTTCCCTAGAAAATTCTTGTCAAATTTTACAATCAAATAGAAAATTTTATCTTGCCGTAAACGATATTTATTATATTTAGTGAACAAAATGTGTGTAAAATTATAAATTTTTCATACACAAATTTTCTATAGATTAAGAGATATTTGTTCAAAAAAAAATTTTTTTGACCTAACTTTTTAAAAAATTTTCTATGAGAAAAAAAATTTTTATTTAAATTTTAATGACACATTATCAAAAAGTTTCTCTTAAAGAAAATAAAATTTTGTCGAAACAACAATTTTTTTATAGAATTTAAAATTTTGAGATTTTTTTCAATTTTACTCTCTAATAGAAAATTTTTGTCAAAATTTTGTTTCCCCTAAAATTTTTGTTCAAAAATTGTAACTTCAAAATAAAAAAATTGTTGTGAAAAATTTTTTATTTTTGTAGAAATGTGTTAAAATTTATCTTCTATAAAAGATTTGTCAATATTTATTTCAATAAGAAAGTTTTTTTTTAAATTTCCCAATTGCTATAGAAAATTTTTGTCAAAATTTCCTTCTAAAGAAATTGTTGGTAAAAATTTCATCTATAGAAAATTTTATCAAATTTATATCAAATAGAAACCTTTTGTCAAAATTCTATTTCTCTAGAAAAATCTTCTGCTAAAAATTTACATCTATAGAAAAATTTTGTAAACATTGTCCTCATAGAAAATTTTTGTCAAAATTTTAATTTCTATAGAAAATTTTTGATCACAAAAATTTTAGTTCTATAGAAATTTTGTCAAAATTTACTTCAATATGAAAATTTTTATTTGCCCTAGAAATTTTTCTTTCTTATAGAAAATTTTGTCAAAATTTCACTTTTATAGAAAAATTTTTCAAAATATATTTCAACAGATTTTGTTTTTTTCAAAATTTCTCTCAATAGAAAATTTTGTCAAAATTTTGTTTCCCTAGAAAATTTTGTCAAAATTTACTTCAATAGAAAATTTTGTGAAAATTTTATTTTTTGTAGAAAATATTGTTAAAATTTCTTTCTATAAAAAATTTGTCAATTATTTGATTTCAATAGAATTTTTTTTTTTCTTAAATTTGCATTCTTATAGGAAAATTTTTGTTCATAAATTTTCTTCTATAGAAATTGTTGTAAAAATTTCCATCTATAGAAAATTTTATCAAATTTTATATCAAATAGAATCTTTTGTCAAAATTCTATTTCTCTAGAAAATTTTGCTAAAATTTACATCTATAGAAAATTTTGTCAACATTTCCCTCTATAGAAAATTTTGTCAAAATTTTATTTCTATAGAAAATTTTGTCAAAATTTTAGTTCTATAGAAAAATCTGTTGTCAAATTTACTTCAATAGAAAATTTTTTATTTCCCTAGAAAATTTTGTGAAAATTTATTTTTTTTAGAAAAAATATTGTCAAAAATTTCTTTCTATAGAAAATTTTGGTCAAAATTTCTTCTAATAGAAAAATTTTATCAAATAGAAACTTTTTCAAAAATTCTATCTCTCTATCTATAGACAATTTTATCAAATTTTTATCAAATAGAAAATTCTAATTTCTCTAAGAAATATTTGTAAAAATGTACTTCAATGAAAATGTTCTCAAAATTTACTTCAATAAAATTTGATCAAAATTTCCCTTTATCGAAATATTTTCAAAAAAATTTTTTCTTTAGAAACTATTCTATAAGAAAATTTTGTCAAATTTTATTTCCTAGAAATTGGTGTAATAAATTTATTTCCCTAGAAAAATTTGTGAAATTTACTTTTATCAAAAATTTTATAAAATTTGCTTCTATAGAAAAATTTATTTGTCAAAATTTATTTCAACAAGAATTTTTTTTCAAAATATGTCTCTATAGAAAATTTTGTTAAAATTTCCTTCTATAGAAATTTTTTTTTAAAATTTCCATCTATAGAACATTTTATGCAAATATATTTGTCTCTAGAAAATTTTTGGCCAAAGATTTATATCTATAGAAATTTTTTTGCACAAATTTATTACTATAGAACATTTTGTCAAACATTTATTTCTGTGCATAACTTTTTTTCCATCAAAAAGTTTTTTCTATAGAAATTTTGGCATTTTTTTTTTTGCAGAATTTTGTCAAAATTTATTTCTCTGGAATATTTTGTCAAAATTTACCTCTATAGAAAATTTTGTTCAAATTTTATTTCTTTAGAAAATTTTATCAAAATTTACCTCTATAGAAAATTTTGTTGAAATTTTATTTCTTAGAAAATTTTCGTCAAAATTTACTTCAATAGAAATTTGTCAAAATTCTTCAAATACTATTTCTCTAAGAATTTTGGCCAAAAATTTATATCTATGAAAATTTCACTAAATTTATTCACTATAGAACATTTTTTTGTCAACCATTTATTTCTGTGCCTCGTAATTTTTTTTTCCATAAAAAAGTTTTTTCTATAGAATTTTGGGCATTTTTTTTTTTTGCAGACTTCTTGTCAAAATTTATTTCTCTGGAAAATTTTGTCAAAATTTTATGTTCTCTGGATTTTTTGTCAAAATTTACCTCTATAGAAAATTTTGTTAAAGATGTTTATTTCTTTTAGGAAAATCTGCTAACTCAAATTTACCTCTAATAGGACGAATTTTCTGTTTGCAGATTTTTATTTCTTTGAAAATTTCGTCAAAATTTACTATCAATAGAGAAAATGCTTTGTGCACAAATTTTTCTACAAAAAAATTTGTCATAATTTACAGATTGTGAGAAAATATGTGACAAAAAGTATGTTTCCATTATTAAATTTTTACATTCATTTCAACTGGTGAAATGGAAAACATTCAATTTCCAAAGCATTATCTTAGGGATTAAAAAAAACTTTTTTTTTTGTCATAATATGTATTGTTTAGAACATAACATATGTACTAAGCCTTGAAATGTACATGTTTATAAAAAGTATATCTAGTACTAATATAGCTACTAAAAAGTACCAATGTAGCAACAATATAGCGTATGAAAGGACACGATAAATTTGATATAATATACCAAAGTGGGTATATTTGAGGCCTCTCCGAACTATATATCATAATGTGAAAACAATCTATTTCCGTTTCGTTACTTTTAACATAACAGATTCTTTTGCTACAAAAAACAAATTGACATTTCACAAAAAATATAGAATTTTTGCAGGCATATCTTAAGGATGTTAAAGTTCCAATTAATCAGGATGAATAATATAAATATTTCAATTTTGTAGCATATATTTAAGGGGGCGTTTAAAATTATTCAATTGTATGACTTATCATATAAATTGTATGTAAACAGTATATCATATGGAGTAGTTTAAATCTGACTTTACTTACAATTTTACGTTTAAAATATCTCTCTAGAACAAATACTATTTTTGTTTTAACAAATTTTTACATAATAGTAGTTAAATAATCCATAACTTTATTGAACCATATGTCAACCATTTTTTTGGACCTACTTTTATGCAATATTTTGGCTTAGAGACATTGATTCAATAATGTGGATACTTTATGGTTTCTCGTCGAAAAAGCTCCAACGACATCTATGGAAAATTCGAAACCCGTGATTGGGCTTACTCCATATTAAATGGCTTTCTCATTTCTTAAATAAACACAAACTTTAATTTTGTCTGCTTTCGTTATATTTATTCCAATTATACAAATTAAAATGCAATATATTCCATAAAAATAATCATATTTAAATATTTACCAAAGATCCCATAGACGTATTTAATAGAAAATCATAAATACCGCTTTTTAAATCCAATAAAATTTATTTAATTCATACTTATACCATATATATATTTTAGCAATTACCCATAATGTATGATTGTGATTCATTAATATTATGCTGCTGATTGCATTTTTTTTTTTTATTATTAATTTAAGTAATTTGATACTGCAATTTAATTGCATACTTAGGGCATCTGGTTATGGGAATAGGGATACAACTGAAATGAGGTGATTTCCTTTAATCGAAGTGAAAATATATTAATGAACTTAATTTGCATCATTATATAGTGATTTATGTAATATTTTAATTACAAATAATCAAAGGCAAAAATATGTTTTTGTTTTTTTTTTTTTTTTTTGTAGAGTATCCAACACACACAGACCAATAAAAATATTTAAATCATTATGAATATCGCCGTGTCACATTTATTCCTGAAGATCTATGGTTTATAACTTTACTCTACTGGCAAAGAAGCCAGCTGAAAGATGTAGACCGTTCGGAGTTGACAACGGATTGACAATAAGCTCTGCCGATGGTCACTCGCCCTCGTATTCGCTAGACTACTCAAAGGTGGTGATAATTAAAAAAACTTCCGAAATAATTCCAGGAATCATACAATCGGCACATATTCCGCAATAATACAGTCATTGAAGCACTGGAACCAGATTATACATTTTGAGCGCAGAGCCATGGACATTCCAAAAGTACTCAGCGATTATCGTTCAGCCAAGATATGCCTTAACCAAAAATCTACCATAATTGCTAAAAAAAGTATGGAGTGCAATGAATTATTTCTATAGAGAAATTGGTTTTTCAAGAATTCTTAACTTTCTAAAGAGTGATCTTCGTCACCATATTTTTTCTTTAGAAATTTCAATGTCAAAAATTTGATTGTAATATAGAAAATTTTGTCAAAGTTTATACTTCTTACGGACATTTTTTTTTTTATAATTTTTTCCGATACGAAAAACTTTTATGTCAAAATTTGTTATTTCTATTTAAAATTATTGTAAGAACTGTTGTTTGGTCTATAACAAACATTTTATCGTCTATAATTTTTTTATGAAAATTTTGTTTAACACTTTTCATTGATCTTATTGAAAATTTTGTAAAACTTTTCTGTTCCTATAAAAAATTATTAATAAAATTTTGTTTGGTCTATAAAAATTTTTAGAAGACAATTCTCTTTTTATAGAAATTTTATAAAAAGACTTTTTTGTATAGAAAATTTTTGTCGAGTTTCTTTCTATAGGAATTTTTTTTTCATATTTTATTTCGCATAGAAAATTTTGTCAAAATTTTATTTCTATTTAAAATTTTGTTAAAAACTGTCTATAAAAAATTTTATAAAATTTTTTTCATAGAAGATGCTTTGATAACAGATGTTGGTGTTATAGTAAAATTTTGTCCAAGAATTGTATATCAGATATTGTGGTTATGTTTTGCATCGTACAGCTTTAAAACGAATTGTTTGACCTAACTACAAGATGTAGCTTATAACCAAAATTTTCTATAGAAATAAAATTTTTAAAAAATATTTCTATTGGAACTAATTTTGACAAATTTTTCTATAGCAATAAAAATTTTTGACAAAAAGTATTTTTAGTAAAAATAAAAATTTTTTACAAATTTTATATAGGTTAAAAATGTTGTTTGGTTTTGTTTTGACAAACTTCTTTTCCTGCTGTTGAGTTAAGCTAGCACTGTTGTAGGTGCTTAGATCAAGCACAGATTGGTTGTTTAACAGCTGAGTCAAACAAAAATATGATTGAAGTACAAACGCAACCAAAAGTGTGTGAAAAAAAACAAAATTGTATATTATATAAAATTTTGTCAAAATTTTATTTTTTATACGAAACTTTTTGTCCGCCAGTTATTCGCTATAGATAATTTTGTCCAAAAGTTTAGTTCCATAGAACAAATTCTTTTCAAAAATTTTATTTTTCTGATAGAAAATTTTGTCAAAGTTTTATTTTTATCGTCTATAGACCAATTTTGGTCATTTTTTTTCTATAAAAAATTTGTTAAAGCATGCTATATTTCATAGAAAAATTTTGTAAATTTTAATTCCCATGAAATTTGTGTCAAAATTTTATTTTCTATAGAGAAACATGTTGTCAGAAATTTTAATTTCATATAGCAAAAACTTTGTTCAAATTTTCATTCAAATAGTAAGTTTTTGTTAAAATTTTAATTCTATAGAAAACCGTTGTCAAAATTTTATTGCTGATAGAAAAGTTTGTCAAAATTTAAGTTTCTATAGAAAATTTGTCAAAATATGTATTATCCTGATAAAACTTTGTGTCAACAGTTTTAATTTCAAACGGAAAAAATAATCATATGGTCAAAATTTTATTTTTTATAGAAAATGTGGCCAAATTTTTATTTCTAAAAGAAATAATTCTCTAATTTTATTTCTATAGAAAATTATTTTTTTCGCTAAAAAGTGTTGTAAATTTTATCTATAGAAAATTTTGTCAAAATTTTAGGTTTCTATAGAAAATTTGTAAAGTTTGCATAAAATTTTGTAAATTTTGCTAATAGTAAAATTTTGTCAAACTTTTATTTCTATAGAAAATTTTGTCAAAATTTTATTTCTATAGAAAATTGTCAAAATTATTATTTCTATAGAAAATTTTGTCAAAATTTTATTTCTAAGAAAATTTTGTTAAATTTATTTCCTAAAAAATTTTGGCAAAATTTTATTTCTTAGAAATTATTTTGTCAAAATTTTATTTCTATAAAAATTTTGTCAAAATTTTATTTCAATTAGAAAATTTTTGTTAAAATTTTATTTCTTAGATAAATTTGTTAAAAATTTTATTTCTATAGAAAATTTTGTCAAAATTTTATTTCTATAGAAAATTTTGTCAAAATTTTATTTTTATAGAAAATTTTGTTAAAATTTTGTTTCTATAGAAAAAAACTAAAAATTTTATTTCCGTAGAAAATGTTGTCAAAGATTTTTATTCACAAAAATTTTGTCAACATTTTATTTCTAGAAAATGTTTGTCAATTTTATTTCTATGGAAAATTTCTTCAAAATTTTATTTCTATAGAAGATTTTGTCAAATTTTATTTTGGAAGAAATTTTGTCAAA
>PGFW01005789.1:67694-78575 GCA_003123925.1 Haematobia irritans
GAATGGGGACTTTACAAAATACATTGAGGGGAGGGAATTCTGTAAAAATTCTCTTAAGTTTAAACTAAATTAATGAAATGATATTATGTCCCATACACATTTGAGTAACAAATGTTTGCCTAAAAGTAGGCAATGATTTTTTTATTCACCTATAGGTTAAAGCTCATTCAAACAATTACACTGAAAAAACAGTGAACACTCCTCCTGGGCACTAAAATCAAAAACAAGTAAGATAGAAATGTAGAAAAGTCGGTGCGGGGCCGACCTATTATCATAACCACTAAACCACCATTACAGAATTAGTTAATGCATGAATAAAGCGATTTGTAGGGTAACATGAGTTAGGTCTGGGAGATAAACCGGCAGTTATGCATATTTATAGAAAACTTAAGGGGTACATGTCTATGGGGTGCTTTTTGTCATCGCTGACTATTAGCTGATAGTCTAATGTATTGCCAATGGGAAAGTATTCGGCGTTACCCAATCAAGGACACAAAAAACAGTTCCGCTACTTTGCCCATACATTCCGCAAACAATTTTTCCCTACTAATATTCTTTCGTTAAATTTAAAAAAAATTTTACAAAACAAAAAATGGTTCTAAAGTAGCTATTATTATCTTAAAACATGAATATGCAACGTGATATAACTTAGAAATTATTTTGTGAGATAATGTTTTTCTATACCGAAATTAAATTTTGACAAGTAGATTTCTATTAGAAATATAAAATTTTTGAGAAAAAGTTGCCACAGAAATATAAATTTTGAGAGAAAATGTTTTTTATAGACAATAATATTTTGATAAAGAATTTCTATAGAAATAGCAATTTTGACAAATATTTCTTATGAAATAAAATTTGACAAAATTTTCCTCACAGAATAAAGTTTACCACACATTTGTTAAAAGAGCAAGGGCCTTGCCGGCTTCTAAATTTCCTCCATCTAGAGCCACGCAAAATGTAACAAATTAATTACAGAATTGTGGTTGAGTGGAAAAGTGTCCTGGCATTGGTGGCCCTACTCCTACACAAGACGCTAAATATTAAGAACAACGCCTATCATATAGGGAATTTCCCTAACTTTTTAGGCAACACTGGCTATGTTGATTATCTGCGGTCTTACGCGGAGTTAGTATGGCCACTAATATAAGAGCCGCATATTAAAAAAAGAGAGAAATCGGTTAAATTAGTTGTGGGTAATAAAATAACAAATTTGTAAAAATCGATGCAATATTCTTATGTAGGATGTAGCACTACAAGTACGGTATAAGTAACGATCAGCTAATACATCAAAATTTGAGATTGTTGGAGTAAACATTGGTTAATAAATTTAAGAAAGTATTAATGGCCAAATATTTGGGAAAAATCGAGCGATCATATATATGGAAGCTAATATCTAAAATCTGAAACAAAATTTTGCATAATATTTTGCGGGTTTGTTTAATAGCCACAAAGTTATCCTTGTGCAATGATTTAAGTAAGATCAGTTAGAAAATGAGGCCTGTATATGTCAAACATAAAGGTTATACAGGGCGAATTTTTTTCAAAAATCGTGGGCGATATCATACTATGGGAACTATATCTAAATTTGAACATGATTTCGATGGAAATATTTGCACATATAGTTTAGTTACTATAGATGGACTGAGACTTCTCAGCCAACTTTTAGTAAAAGATTCGGTTAATAATTAAGGGTATCCTTGGCCAAAATATGGGAAAAATCGGGGCTATACATATATATGGGCAAGCTAAATATCTAAATCTGAACCGATACTTCGATGATTTGTTGCACAGTATATTAGGTGCCTATAGAAGACTACATTATAGCCAAATTTGGGTTAAGATCGGTTGATAATATCAAGAGTTTTATGGTTCAAATTTAGATAAAATCGGGCGGTACATATATATGAGCTATGCTAAATCTAGAAAACGCGATTCGATGCATTTTTGCACATAATAGCTAGTGGCTATTAGAAGATTATATTGTAGCTCAACCGCTTGAGTAAGATCGGTTTATTATAATAAACGGTTTTCTGTGGTCCAAAGTTTGGGATAAATTCGGCGAAATACATATTATATGAGAGCTATATTACTAAATATCTTGAACCCGATTTGGATGAAATTTTGGCAGACTTTGAAGGGGCGATGGAAAAATAGTTAGCCTTTTGGGCCAAATTATGTGATGATGGCCGTTTGAAAAACGCGCAACGTGACGCCCATTTGTCGAAATCGGTGTGATACATATTATATGGGAGCTAGTATCTAAAGATTTGATCGCGATTACTTCGCAATTCAATACGGTTCGTCCCTTGTAGAGCCCGAAAAAACCCCGCTGGTACCAAATTTCATCAAAATGGGCGTTAAATAATTGCGACCGCGAATCTGGTGAACAACAAATAACACTGGAAGCAGACGGAGCGACACCAAAGCGCCAAGATCGACTCAGGGAGGTGATTCTTTTGTTTTATGGTCTTAAACTCACTATTTCTGGTAGGCACATTTTGGCCGATCAATTCTATATACCCTGACCACTATGTGGTTTAGGGTATAAAAAATTTGAAGAAAAATTTTCAAAAAAAAATTTGAGAAATTTTTATAGAAAATAAAATTTTTTAACCAATTTAATGAAATTAAATGTCAACAATAATTTTTCTACAGACAACAAAAATTAACAAAATTTTCTATAGAAATAAAATTTTGACAAAATTTTCTTTAGAAATGAAATTTTGACAACATTTTCCTTTAGTAAATGAAATTTTGACAAAAATTTTCTTTAGAAATGAAAATTTGAAAAATTTTCTATGGAAATAAAAGTTTGAACAAAATTTTCTATAGAAATAAAATTTGACAAAAATTTCTCCAGATAATAAAAATTTGGCAACATTTTCTATTAGAAATAAAATTTGAAAAAATGTTCTTTACCAAAAAAATTTTAACAATTTTCTATGGAAATAACAAATTTGACAAAAATTTTCTAAATAAAAATAAAATTTTGTGAAAAATTTTTCTTTAGAAATGAAAAATTTTGACAGAAATTTTTTAAGGATAAAATTCGCCATTGATTTTTTATTGGAAATAAAATTCTTTGAGCTAAATTTCTCTAGAAATAAAATTTTGTGAAAATTTCTTTAGAAATAAAATTTTGACAAATTTTCTTTAGAATAAATATTTCGACAAATTATTTTTATGGAAATAAAATTTTGACAAAAATTTTCTCTTAACAAATAAAATTTTGACAGAAACTTTTGTAAGAAAAATAAAATTTTGACAAAATTTTCTCTAGAAATAAAATTTTGACAAAATTTTTTTTTCTAAAGAAAATAAAATTTTGACATATTTTCTAATAGAAATAAAATTTCAACAAAAATTTTTCTATAAAAAATAAAAATTTGACCAATTTTTATAGAAAAAAATTTTGACAAAAATTTTCTGATAGAAATAAAATTTCTTATAAAAATTTTCTATAGAAATAAATTTTGAATAAATTTCTAGTAGAAATAAAATTTTGATAAAATTTTCTATAAAATAAAATTTTGACAAAAATTTTCTATAGATAAAATTTTTACAAAAATTTTCTATAGAAATAAAATGTTGACAAAAAATTTCTACTGGAAATAAAAATTTTGACAAAATTTTCTTAAAATAAAATTTTGGAAAGTTTTCTATGGAAATAAAATTTCAGACAAATATTTTCTCATAGAAATAAAATTTTGCTGAAAATTTTCTTATAGAAATATAATATTTTGAGAAAATTTTCTTTTACAACTAAAAATTTTGACTAAAATTTTCTAATTGAAAATTAAAATTTTGACAAAAATTTTCTATGGTTAAATTTTGACAAATTTTCTATGGAAATAAATTTTCTTTAGAAATAAAATTTTGAGAAAATTTTTCTTATGGAAAATAAAAATTCGACAAAAATTTTTCTCTAAGAAATAAAAATTTCCTTAGAAATACAAATTTGACACACATTTTCTAAGAAATAAAATTTGCGATCAAAATCTCTTTCTCGGTAGAAATAAAATTTCGGACAAAATTTTCCTCTAAGAAATAAAATTTAGACAAAATTTTCTCTAGAAAATAACATTTTGACAAAATTTGGTTCTAGAAAATAAAATTTTGAACAAAAATTTTCTAAGAAATAAAATTTTGACAAAATTTTCTCATTGAAATAAAAATTTTGACAAAAATTTCTCATTGAAAATAAAATTTTGACAAAATTTTACTAAGAAATAAAATTTTTCTGAAAAATTTTTCCTATGAATTAAAATTATGCAAAATAAAATTTTTTGTTTAGTAGATTTCAAACAAAAATTTTTCTATAGAAATAAATTTTGACCGAAATTTTCTATGGAAATAAAATTTCCATTACAAAATTTTCTATAAAAACTAAAATTTTCTAATGAAATAAAAAAGTGTCAAAATACGAATTTTTTGTTTGTAAAGATTTTTGGTAAAATTTTTTCCATATTTTGTGTACATTGGTGTCCGTTGTCCAAAAGTCACATCGAGAAATCTCTATATGGGGCTATATCTAATAATGGATCTATTCCGCACCAATATTTAGCACAAAATATTTTTTGGTACCTAAATACCTCTATGTTTTCAAATTCAGGCAAGTTGAATGAAAATTGCAGTGTCTAGATGCTCAGGAAGTTCAGATCGAGAGGATCGGTCCTATATGGGAGCTATACCTTAACCATCGACGTGATTTGCATCAGTATTTACTAACAGCTATTTGTTTGATGCCGAAAAATGCTTCGAGATTTTCAATTTCAGGAAAATCTGATGAAAATTGGTTTGTTTCCAAAGCTCAAAAAATATATAATAGGAAGATAGGTCTAAGTATGGGGGCTATTTCAAAAACAATGGATCGCTACACACCACATTCGACAACATGGTCTTTGTGGATCCTCAAATAGTTCTAAATTTCATCCACCAGAATGAAAATTGCAGTGGCCTAATATGTTCAAGGACCCAAAATACAAGAATTCGGTGTCGCACAAAGTGCTTCGATCCCAATACAACGATGGGCAAAAATAGAAGAAGGCATCGTAATGGAAGCCAATGTTGAAGGTCTTTGTTGATGGTCAAAGCAACGCTGGATGCGAAGTTTTGTCCTTGTAAGACGGTTTGGGGGGCCATAAAGTTGGTAGAAATTCTACCAAAAATTGTGAGATTTTTCAACTTTTTGGTAGATTGGTAAAGAATTTTCTGATGTTTTCGTAGATTTTGCAAAATTCCCCCTCCACTAAAGATACAAATTAAGAATTTTAACAACAATTTTCTATAAAAAATGATTTTTCTATAAAAATGATATAACAAAAATTAAAGAAATGAAGTTTTGCAAAAATATTTCCATTAGAAATAAAATTGTTCAAAAAATGTTCTATAAAGGAATAACATTTTAATAAAAAAAGTTCTATAGAAAAAAATTTTGATCCAAAATTTTTCTATAGAAAATAAAATTTTTAAAATAATGTTCCATAGCATTTACAATTTTGAAAAATGTTCTATAGAAATAAAATTATTGGCAAAACATTTTTATAAGAAATAAAAGTTGACAAATGTTTTTATATATAAATAGAATTTTGAAAAAAATCAATAGACATAGAATTTTTGAAAAATTTCTATAGAAATAAAATTTTGACAAAATTTTCTATAAGAAATAAAATTTTGAAAAAATTTGTCTATAGAAATAAAATTTTGACAAAATTTTCTATAGAAATAAAATTTTGACAAAATTTTCTATAGAAAAAAAATTTTGAGAAAGTAATTTCTTAAGAAATAAAATTTTGAGAAAAAATTTTCTATCAGACAATAATTGATAAGAATTTTAAAAGAAAAGTGACAAATTTTTCTATAGAAATAAATTTTGAGACAAATTTTCTATAGAAAATAAAATTTTCGTAGAAATAATTTCTATAGAAATAACATTTATAATTTTCTAAGAAATATTTGAGATTCTATAGAGAATAAAATTTTGAGCAAATTTCTGTCATAAATTGAAGTTAATCTATAGAAAATAAAATTTTGAAAAAATTTCTAAAAAAAATAAAATTTTGATAAATTTTCTAAAAAAATAAATTTGAATTTTTCCAAAGAAAATAAAACTTTTATGTTCAAATAAAACAACAACTTTTGTTATACTAATCAACAAAACACCATAAATATAATTGATCAAAATTTTCTAAAATAAATTGAAATTTCTAAATATTGAAAATTTTAATAATTTCAAGAATAGAAATAAATTTTGTTTACTCACAAACGCAGTTCAAAATAAGATTTATGATTTTTAATTCTTCAAAATTTTGGTAAGATTGATTTTTTGACAGCCGAAGTGGCAAACGTGAAGGCCGTAGTTGAAGTCATGTGGCATGTATTGAAGACCTGAGGGCGTGATTAAACAGAGCAGGCGGACAGGTATATAGTTATACTATCGTCTTAGAAATTTCTCCCTGAATCAAAAAATATATACCATAAATAAACGGAAATCAATATATTTCAATGTGTTACAAAACGAATGACAAATCTTATTATAACCCGCCAATCACAATAAAGTAATCTTTTCTAATAATGTTTTTGAGATCGAATATGGGAAAGCAAAATATTTTCGGGTCGGGTGATATTTCTAAGACGGATGTCCTCTATTATACATTGCTCTACAATTAAAAAAAATAAACTCAGTCCATTCTGTTGTAAATTATAACAAAATTTATCTTCAATATATATACAGAACATGTTAAACACTGTCCACATATTAATTTAAACCACAATCCAAAACATAATTATTATTATCAAAAACTTTTAACACTTCAGCCTTGACATACCACTATATAGACCACATTAAGCAGGTCTCAAAGTAGTAAAGCAAGCATCTTGAAGAATCATCGTAATGCAGCTGAAGCAACTTTTTCGCACAACTCTTATCCTCACTTTAGCTGTAACACCTGGCATAAATAAGGAAACGAGAAATGTGCAAGTTAATTTTATTAATAAGCAAACCATTATGTAATATACTTTATCTTAGCTTTTGGATTTTTCAACATTTCCGAATAAACGTATGCAACGAACATTACAACTTATCAAATAACAAATACATTGCGATGGGCGTGTGTATGTGAGCGAGAAGTAAAACAGTATGTGAATGTTTGAATGTGACACGATACATCATTCAGGAAATATGTAACAATTTTAAATAAATCATTAAGACTATGATGAAGGAGTGTATTCAACGGTTGAGCCACTCGAGCCAAAGTAATCTACCCTAAAATTGGAGAAAAATTTAAAACCAAAAAAAACTACCAAGCAGATCTTATTTTCAAAATTTTATTTCTATAGATGAAAAATTTATTTTGTCAAAAGTTAATTTTATTTCTATAGAAACTTTTCTCAAATTTTATTTCTAGAAGAAAAATTTGTAAAAATTGTTTATATAGAAAAAATTCTGATCAAAAATGTTATATCGCTATAGAGATTTTGGTTAAAATTTAATTTCTTAATGAAATTTTGTTTAATATTAATATAAAATAATATATTTGACTCAAAATTAATTTCTAAGAAAATTTTTCAAAATTTATTTTTCATAGGATTTTTTTTTAAATTTTTTTAAAAATTTGAAATTCTATTCAGGAAAATTTTTATAAGAAATTTTTTTTCAAAAGTTATTTCTATACAAATTTTTCAGCTATTTTATTTCTTAACATTTTTTTAATTTTTCATATCTTGTACAATTTTTTGGCTTTTCAAATTTTATTTTTTACATGAAAACTTTGTCATATTTTCTTTCAATAGAAAATGTTGTAAAATTTTTTATAGAAAATTTGTCAAATTGTATTATAAATTTTCTATTTATTAGCAAAAATTTGTCAAATTTTAGCTCAGACAATTTTGTAATTTTATATAATATCAAAAATTTATTGCTTTTGTATTATCATGAAATTTTTTTAATTTTATTTTAAATACTCAATACTTAGATTTAAATTTATTAGATTTTCAAATTTTTTTCATAACAATTTTGTAATTATTCTAGTAATTATAATCATCCAAAGTTATTATAAATTTCAGAATATTCTTAATTTTTTGCATTTTACTGTACAATTTTTAAACTTTATCAGACTTTGCAATTCTTTATAGAGACGAAATTTTTTTTAGAATTTAAAAATTTTTATATTTTGATTCAATTATATTCAAGAGAATTTTTCTATTCATTCAGTTTCTATTATTCAAGAAATTTTGCAATTTATTCTAGAAAATTATAATAATCGATGCAATTTAATAATTGTCAAATTTCTCTATAGAAGATTCATTAAATTTTACTTTAAATTTGAAATTTTTATATTAAAAAAATTGAAATTTTTAATTTCATAATATTTTTTTTCATTTTTTTCTATGAGAAATTTTGTTCAAAATTTTATTTCTATGGGAAATTTTTATAGAAATTTTTTTCCAAAACGTTATTTCTATACAAATTTTTCAGTAGTATTTGATTTCTGTAAAACTTTTTTCAATTTAATGTCTGTACAATTTTTGTTTTCCAAATTTTATTTTACAGAAAAACTTTGTCAAATTTCTTTTCTATAGAATATCGATATTGTAAATTTTTTTTAAATAGAAAATTTTGTATTATGGGAATGTTGTTCAGAAAATTTTATTTCTATGAGAAATTTTCTCTAATTTTATGTTCAAGAGAAAATTTTCTCTAAATTTTATTTCTAGAGAAAGATTTTGTCAAAATTTTATTTCTATAGAAAATTTTCTTTCAAATTTTATTTCTAGAGAAGAATTTTGTCAAAAATTGTTTTATTTTATAGAAAATTTCTGTCATAAATTTCAATAGCTTAGGAGATTTCATTAAAATTTTACTTCTTTATGAACTTTTGCTTTAAATTTTATTTTTTAATATATTACTCAAAAATGTAAATTTCTATAGAAATTTTTTAAAAAATTTTATTTTTAATATTTTTTCAAGTTTTTCTATAGAATAAATTTTGTTAGCAAAGAATTTATTTCTATTGGGAAATTTTTATAGAATTTTTTGCCAAACGTTAAATTTCTATAGCAAATTTTTCAGTAATTTGATTTCGGTAACTTTTTTTCAATTTGAGTGTCTGTACAATTTTTTTTTCAAAATTTTTATTTTTACAGAAAACTTTGTCGAAATTTCATTTTCTAATATCAATATGTTTGTATCATTTTTTTTATTAGAAAAATTTTGTCAAAATTTGTATATTATTGGAAATGTTGATTCAAAATTTATTTCTAGAGAAAAATTTTTCTCGAAAATTTATTTTCTAGAGAAAATTTTATTCAAAATTTTATTCTAGAGAAAATTGTGTCAAAAAAAGTGTTATATATATAAAATTCTGTCAAATTTCATTGTATAGGGATTTTATTAAAATTTTTTATTTCTTTGAACTTTTGTTTAAATTTATTTTTATATTATTAACTCAAAAATTAACTTTTCTATAGAAAATTTTGTCAAAATTTTATTTTTTATTATATTACTCAAAATTAAATTTCTAATAAAAATTTTTAAAAATTTTATTTTTATATTTTTTTCAATTTTTTTTCTATAGAAAAATTTTGTAACAAAATTTATTTCTATGGGAATTTTTATAGAAATTTTTTTCCAAACTGTTATTTCTTATACAAAATTTTTCAGTTTTTTGAATTTCCGTAAACTTGTTTTCAATTTTATGTCTGTACAATTTTTGTTTTCAAAATTTTTATTATTTTTACAGAAAAACTTTGTCAAATTTCCTTATCTATACAATATGTTGTAAATTTTTTTTTTATATGAAAATTTGTCAAAATTTTATATTTATGAGAAATGTTGTCAAAATTTTATTTCTAGAGAAAATTTTGTCAAAATTTTATTTCTAGAGAAAATTTTGTCAAAAAAGCGTTATATATATAAAATTCTGCAAAATTTCCATTGATATAGCAATTTTATTAAAAAATTTATTTCTTAGAATTTTGTTTAAATTTCATTTTTATATATATTTCAAAATTTAAATTTCTATAAGATATTTTTTTTCAAAAATTTTATTTTTATAGAATTTTTTTTTCAATGCTTTTTTTCATAGAAAAATTTTTGTAAAAAATTTAGTTTCTAGTGGAAATTTTATAGGAAAATTTTTTTCCAAACGTTTATTTCTATACAATATTTCAGCAATTTTATGTCTGTAAACTGTTTTTTCAATTTTATGTCTGTACAATTTGTGTTTCAAATTTTTATTTTTACAGAAAACTTTGGTCAAACTTCTGTTTCTATTAGCAAATATGTTGTAATTTTTTTTTTATAGAAAAATTTTGTCAAAATTTTATAATTATGGGAAATGTGTCCAAAATTTTTATTGCTATAGGGTATTTTGTCAAAATTTTATTTCTATAGAAAATTTTGTCAAAAATTGTTTTATATAGAAAATTCTGTCAAAATTTCATTGCTATAGGAGATTTTGTTAAAATTTTATTTCTTGTGAAATTTTGTTAAAATTTTATTTTTATATATTACTCAAAATTAAATTTCTATAGAAAATTTTGTCAAAATTTTATTTTATTTTGTACAAAATTTATTTCTAATAGAAAATTTTTCAAAAACGTTATTTCTGTACAAATTTTTTAGTAATTCTATTTCTGTAAATTTTTTTTCAATTTTATATCTGTTCACTTTTTGTCCTCAAAATTTTATTTCTATAGAAAACTTTTGTCAAGTTTTTTTTTCTATAGGCTAATGTTGTCAAAATTATTTCTATAGCTAATGTTGTCCCCAATTTGTTTTGGGCAGAAAATTTTATATATATAGGAAAATGTTGTTCAAATTTTGTTTCATAGGAATATATTCAAAATTTTATTTCTCATAGAAAATTTTGTGAATTACCT
>PGFW01005791.1:8588-21162 GCA_003123925.1 Haematobia irritans
TGAGGATTTTGAAGGTTTATCTTAAATCTCAGGATTCAATATTTCTGTTAAATTAAGGACGATTTTATTTTAAAACAAAATGGTGTTTCTTTACTTAAAAACGATTTTTAACGGGAGGCGTGCGCAAATTTCCAAATTTTGTGTCCTAAATTTAATAAAAGGAAAATTTTTGAAGTAAAGAATTATAAATGTTCATTTATTCAATAGTGGTTGGAATAATTTTTAGTATTCCCGTTTAATGTTTCTTTTCAGTGTAACTTATTGGAATTTCCTTTGTCTAAATCATTTTCCGGATGAAAGTATATTTTCTTTGGGTGAATATGCTTATATGCTCATAGCATAAAGACCATTATGGCACCCCACAGTGTTTTGGCAGTATTGGGTGTTGGGATGGCCACGAGTCCATATGTGCAGTAAAATTATAATTTGGCAACGGGCCGCCAATTTACCTATGCGGCCTAAGGCAGCCCAAATTGCCGAATGCAATGAAATCTCTTTCGACGCCATTCATTTTGAATATTCTTGTCCACATTTTATTTGCTAGTAATGCAAAACAAATCCAGGAAACATACACACTTCACACACGCACAAAAAACCCTCCAAGTTACCCTTAATCCCGCCCAATCGAAATTGAATAGAGATGTTTGTCGGCAAAATATGTGGAGAAAAATGTTAACATTTTTATTAAATGCTTAGCCGGTGTGTAGTAGAGTAGTTGTTGTTTTTGTTGAGTACATTTGAAGATTTTGTAAACGAAGGTCTGTTCAAGAATTTGCTTGACTGATGCTGAGGAAAATTTGATTATTTTCTAATTTTTCAATCACTCAGCAAATTTCAAGAGCTAACTTTCCTTGGAAAAATTATAAAGAATTTTCATACAAATTTTATAATTAGAAATGCTTCAATTTGAAAAGGTCCCTCAACCTATTTTGGCTTATCTTGCGTATTTTCAATAACATACACGCAAAAAAATAATTCTATCCTCCAAACGAAATTTTAGACAAACAAAGTTCGTTTCGCATTTGCTTTTTCGTTGAAAGGAAATTTGTATTTTTATTTTCTTTTAAACGGATGTAAAAACAATTTCATAAAGGACTAACTCAAAAAATTTTTTCATGCTAATTGCAATTTTCCCTACATTTTTCTCACTTCACGAAGTATCTTTAGTTCTTAAGCATCCATTTTCTGCTAACACAAACAATGTAGAAGAAATATATTACGATTTTATAAATTTTTTTAAAATTTTTTTTTACCTTTTCGCCTGGACGGAGAATCGAACCGCGGACAATTTTTTCCAAATTTTGTAAGCCAACACACTATCAACTGAGCCATGTTAGCCGTTAAACAAAGTTTATTTTAACAGAAAAATACATTTAGTGGCACCTTGGAGCAGTGGTTGCTACGTCGACTGCAATGCAGGGGTCGTTGGGTTCGATTCCTGCTTCGACCAAAGCTTTTTTTTTTTGTACATATTATTCAAAAACTTACGGTACGGAAGATTCCGAAAAAATATTTCAACATTACATTCTACTATATTACAATTTTTACTATGAAACTGCTTAAAAATGTGTCTTATTAAAGACCTTTAAATTTAGGCAAATAGACAGTGGTTGAATAAACGATAATGGACTGTGTTGTTGGTCAAAAAATAACTTTTTTTATTGAAAAAATAAAAATTTTGTAACAAACGAATTTTTTGGTGAATAAAACTGTATTACTTTTTCGAAGCAATTCAAAAAACTCTAACCAAAGGAAAAACGTTTTCGGTACACGTTTTCAAAGCGTTTTTTTTTGCGTTTGTATATGAAGAAAAAAATCGGTAAAAAACGAGACTGTAGCTTTATGGTGGAAGCAGAAGCATCCCCTTATCGTCAATACATACTTTTATTCATAAAACCTTATTTTGCTGATTTTTTGAAATTTTTTTTGCCACTTATAAAAGTTCGCAGTTGTTGAGAGGGATGCCAATTAGATAAACGAGATGTGTATCCTTAATTTCATTTTTGGCGATCCTAGATTTCACAGAAAAAAATACACCAAATATTATTTCAATTAAAAGTTAATTAATAAATTAATTTGATAACAATTAACTTTTTAATCAATATAGAAAACATTTTAATTTTTAAATTATAAAAATTAATTAATACAAATAACTTTTAATCAAACTCGGGAAGGGGACTAAGTTCATTTAAAAAAAGATGGCTGGTTTTTTTATTTAAAATATTAATTAATTAATTTAATTTAAATTTGTACTTGAATCATTTTAAAAAAATTATTTTAATTTGCTATGGCATTTCAATAAATTGTTTTTAATCAGGAATTTGCTTATGCCCAGTTGAAACTGATTACTATCATTTCGTAATTGAAGACATTTCAATTAAAAAATTATTTTCAACATCAATTAATTTTTATCGAATCAATTAAAAAAATAATTGAGATTTGCTTTTGGACATCAATAAATTGTTTAATTCAACGAATTTTTTTATGCCCAGTAAAACTGTGATTGATACTATTTCATTTTGTGATTTGAAGACATGGCAATTTTAAAAAACTTTAGATTTTTTGTGTTTTAAATCTAGATTAGGTCCCTAAAAATGTATTTATTTTCAAAGACGACTGCATTTTTGCTCGAAATCAATACCAAATATTCTTTAAGGAAGCGCTAAAAATTCTTTTGGATCCAAGCAATCGATATTTTTAGTGTATATTTTGCAACTGATTCTGAGTCAATTGGAATATATTTTTGCCCATCATTTGAAAATTTTGATATTAAGATTATCATCTCTTTTTTTCAAATCATTAATAATTGAAATACATCATTCCTTTTTTTAAGCTGTATGTTTAGAAATTAGAAAAAATTCAAACTATTGTGCAAAATTAATATTGTTTTTCTCAGCGTTTTTTGAAAATCTCTTATATAATTCATAAATATTTTTTTATCGAGGGTTATTAAACATATTCTTGATTTTTCAATTTGGTGATAACGTTGTACCATTTTATGTACATATCGCACATCTTCATAATGGCATCTTTAAAATTGTAAACAGCTCTGACTGTCTGGAGTGGCGGAAAGTAACGACAATTGCATATATCGTTGGAAAAACAAAAACTTTTTCCTACATTAAACCGCTGTTCAAGTATCATTTAAATTCTATAAAATTTTGAAGAGAACCGCGCTGCTTAAAGGCTTTTCACAATTTTATCACTGGCTCTCCTGTTCCACCAATGGAATCATATTATTTCACCGTTAAATGTACATTTGGGCAAAGCAGTAACTCCATATCCCTGCAACATCACATCCACCCATCCATACTCAGTGGGTTCACAAAACGCTTATCATATGCTTACGTATAGTTAAGTTATGGTATGTGTGAGTGTGTTTATGAATACATCGTTCTTATATTCATTGAATATATGCAATTGTACTTCACTCATTCGCACCCACCACACAATATAAAACACCTATACATACAAATATACAATTACTTCATTTCTGCAAAGAGCAGGACTTTTATGAGATTTAGTCCTAGGTTAATATAAGAATGTAACGATTAGAAGAGTCTTTAGCGGTGACTGATTTCAAAGAGGTGTTTGAAGCGACAATTTGATGACAAAGAAAACTTTTTTTCCGCACACCAAAATTTACCCCAATAAGTAAATGATGTGATTAAATACTAATACTGATGATGGGAAACACCTGGACGTTGGATATTACCATTTTTGAATTCATGCAATATTTTGACATCTGGAATGGATTTATGAAGTCTGAAAAGAGTAAGTTAAGCTCCTGTTCTCTGACGAAACTCAACTTTTTATTTAGCACATTTTGAGCTTTTTCTTCAATATGTTCTGGCTTATTTCTTTCCAGACTCAGTAAATCCATTCCAATGCTCAAAATATTATATGCATGAATTCAAAAATGTATATTCCAACGTCCAGGTTGTTTCATCATCAGTATTTAGTATTAATCACATCATGTACATTATTTGGGCGTAAATTTGGTGTGCGGAAAAAAAGTTTTCTTTGTCATCAAATTGTCGCTTCAAACACCTCTTTGAATCAGTCACCGCTAAAGACTCTTCTATCGTTACATTCTTATATACCTGGACTAAATCTCATAAAGTCCATTCTTGCAGAATGAAGTAATTGTATATTTGTATGTATAGCGTGTTTTATTGTGTGTCCCGGGTGCGATGAGTGGAGCTACAATTGCATATATTCAACGGTGAATATAAGAACGATTGTATTCATAAACACACTCACACATACATTACAACTTTAAAACTATACGTAACATATATACGTTTTGTGAACCCACTGAGTATTGGATGGGTGGTAATGTTATTGTGCAGATATGGGAGTTACTCTTTGCCCAAATGTTACATTTAACAGGTGAATAATATGATTCCATTGTGGAAAACAGGAGCAGCAGTGATAAAAATTGTGAAAGCCTTTAAGCACCGGTTGCCTTTTCAAATTTATAATTTAAAATGATTTTCTGAACAGCGCGTTTAATGTTAGGAAAAAATTTTTTGTTTTTTCCACGATAATATTTGCCATTGTCGTTATTTTCCGCCACTCCAGACAGTCAGAGCTGGTTACAATTTTAAGATGCCATTATGAAGATGCGTGCCGATATATGTACAGTAAATGCTACAAACGTATCCACCCCAAAATGAAAATCAAGAATATGTTGTAATAAACCCTCGATAAAAATATTTAATGAATTATATAAGAGATTTTCAAAAAAACGCTGAAGAAAACGAATCTTAATTTTGCAAATAGTTTTGAATTTTTCTTTAATTTCTAAACATACAGCTTTAAAAAAAGGAATGATGTATTTCAATTATTAATGATTTTGAAAAAAGAGATGATTAATCTTAATTATTCAAAATTTTTCAAATGATGGGGCAAAAATATATTCCAATTGCGACTCAGAATCGTTGCAAAAAATATACACTAAAATATCGATTGCTTGGATCCAAAGATTTTTACCTTCCTTAAAGATTTTTGGTATTTGATTTCGATTCTTAAAAATTGCAGCGTCTTGAAAATAAATACATTTAGGGACTATCTAGCATTTAAAACACAAAAAAATCTAAGTTTTAATTGCAATGTTCTTCAATCACAACAAACTGATAGTATCAATCACAGTTTTAATCTGGGCATAAAAAAATTTCTCTGATTAAACATATTTATTGATGTCAAAAGCAAATTCTCAATTTATTTTTTTTAATTTGATTCGATTAAAAATTTATATTTGATGTCTGAAAATTAATTTTTTAATTGAAATGTCTTCCAATTACGAAAATGATAGTATCAGTTTTCAACTGGCATAAGCAAAGTTCCTGGAATTAAACAATTAATTGATGCCAATTAGCAAATTTCAAATTAATTTTCTTTTTAAAATGATTCAAGCTTACAAATTTAATTAATTAATTAATTTAATATTTTAAATAAAAAACACCACTTTTTTAAATGACTTAGTTCTTCCAGGTTTGATTTAAAGTTATTTGTATTAATTAATTTTCATAATTTAAAAATTAAAAATGTTTCTATATTGATTAAAAAGTTAATTGTATCAATTAATTTATAATTAACTTTTAATTGGAAATATTTTGGTTGATATTTTTTTCTCGTGAAATTCTAGGATCCGCCAAAATTTGAAATTAGGATACACATCTCGTTTATCTAATTTGGCATCTTCAACAACTGGCGAACTTTTATAAAGTGGCAAAAAATTTCAAAAATTCACAAAAATAATTATGAATAAAGTACTGTATTGAGAAAGGGATGCCTTCTGCTTCCACCATAACTACATCTTCGTTTTTAGCGATTTTTTTCTTACATACACCGCAAAAGAAAAAAACGCTTTGGAAAACGTGTGCTGTACCGAAAACGCTTTTTTCTTTTGTTAGAGTTTTTTGAATTGCTTTTCGCAAAAGTATACAGTTTTATCACAAAAAAAATTCGTTTGTTACAAATTTTTATTTATTTTTCAATAAAAAAAGTTATTTTTGAACAAACAACACAGTCCCATTTCGTTTATATCAAACACGTGTTCTTTTTCTAAAATTTAGGTCTTTAATAAGACACATTTACAGTTCATAGTAAAAATATTAATTATAGTAGAATGTAATGTTGAATTTATTTTTTCGGAATCTTCCGACCGTAGTTGGAATATATTTACAAAAAAAAAAAACTTTTCGGGTCGAAGCCAGGGATCGAAAACCCACGACCTTGGCATTGCAAGTCGGAGCGTAGGCAACACTGCTCCAAGGTGCCCAAACTAAATGTTATTTTTCTGTTAAATAAACTTTGTTTAACGGGTACATGGCTCAGTGGATAGTGTGTTGGCCTTACATAATTTGCGATTGGTCCGCGGTTCGATTCTTCCGTCCAGGCGAAGGTAAAAAAAAATTTTAAAAATTTATAAAATCGTATAATGTCTTTTCTACATTGTTATGTGTTTACAGAAAATGTATGCTAAGAACTTTAAAAAAACTTCGTGGAACGTGAGAAAAATGCTGAGGGAAAATGCAATTAGCATTGAAAAAATTTTTTTGAGTTATGTCTTTTATGAAAATTGCTTTTTTACACTCCTGGAAAAGCAATAAAATAACATTGTCCTTTCAACGAAAAGCAAATGCGAAACGAACTTTGTTTTTGTCTAAAATTTCGTTTGGAGGATTAGAATATTTTTTTGCGTGTATGTATATGAGAATACCAGCATAAGGCCAAATACGGTTGAGGAACTTTCAATTGGAACATTATCTAATTATAAAATTTGAGAATTCTTTTATAATTTTTCAAGGAAAAGTTACTTCTTGAAATTGCTGAGTGATCTTGAAAAATTAGAAAATAATCAATTTCTTTCCTCATGCAGTCAGTCAAAGTCCAAATTCTTGAACAGACCTTCGCTTACCAAAACTTCAAAATGTACTAACCAAAAACAAACAACTACTTACTACATACACACCGGCTATAGCATTTAATAAAAATGTTAAACATTTTCTCCAACATATTTTGCCGACAAACATCTCTATTTTCAATTTCGATCTGCGCGGATAAGCGGGAACTTGAGGTTTTTTGCTTGCAGTGTTGTGGAGTGTGTATGTTTTCCTGGATTTGTTTGCATTACTAGCCAAAAATAAATTGTGGACATAGAATATTTCAAAATTGAATGCGTCGAAAGGAGATTTTCATTGCATTTCGGCATTTGGCTGCCTTTTTAGCCCATTAGCTGTAAATTGGCGCCCGCTTGCCAATTATAATTTTTATGCACATATGGACTCGCTGCCCATCCCAACACCATACTGCGGACAAAACACTGTTGGGGTCCATAATGGCTTTATGCTAATTGAGGCAGTATAAGCATATTCACCATAAGGAAATATTACTTTCATCCTCCGTGGAAAATGATTTAGAACAAAGGAAATTCCCATAAGTTACACTGAAAAAGAAACATTAACGGAATACTAAAAATTATTCAACCTATTGATTTAAATGAAACTTCTATAATCTTTACTTTTCAAAAAATTTCTTTTATTAAATTTTAGGGATCACAAAATTTGGGAAATTTGCGCCCCTCCGTTAAAATCGTTTTCTTAATAGGTAAAGAAACACATTTAGTTTTAAATAAATCGTCCTAATTTAACAGAAATATTTGAATCCTGAGATTTAAGATAAAACGCTTCAAATCCTCCAAATACTTATTTGGAGGATTTAGCATCTTTGTTTTAAGATTTTATTTTTATACCCTCCACCATAGGATGGGGGTATATTAACGTTGTCATTCCGTTTATAACACATCGAAATATTGCTCTAAACCCCTTAAAGTATATATATTCTGGTCGTGGTAAATTCTGAGTCGATCTGCGCATGTCCGTCCGTCCGTTCTGTTGAAATCAACGCTAACTTCCGCAACGAAACAAGCTAATCGACTTGAAACTTGCATTAAGAGTATGATTGATGTAGGTCGATGGTATTGCAAATGGGCCGTATCGCGTTCCACTTTTACGTATAGCCCCATATTAAACCGATCCCCCGATAGTATATATATATAATGCATTTATTTATTTTAAAGAAGCCGCATCTTTGCCCGACCAATACCAAAATCCTTAAAGAAAGGCCAAAATCTTTTTTTGACTGCAGGAATAGTTTCATTTAAAGAGTAATAAACCCAAACTATTTGAGGCCAAACTGCTTTTTGTGACTATTTAAAATATTCGTCCCATGTAAGAAGACAACTCATCTTTCAGTGTATTATGTAGGGATGTTTGAATTGCAATTCAGTTTCGAATTGGATTTTTGTATGTGAACAAATTTTATGAGATAATTTGGTTTTTAATGCTCAAAACTGTATAATAAAGAAAGTTCTATATCGAAAACCAATTCAAAGCAGATATGTCTTAAAGTCGATATTGATTTTTTTATATGTATTTAGTAATAATTGTTAAACCTAAAAATACAAACATTTCATTTTAACAATTTTCCATAGATGCCAATGAACGTTTTCCCCCATGGGATCAATGCCTTACCTGCCCAATGGAGTAAAAGAAAATACCTTCAGGCTAAGCTCTAAACTAGGGTTATTGGAACTATCCTCCATTGCATTTTTACAAGCTTTGGACATTTCGAATGACTCTTTCTTCCCAACTGATGTAACATAAATTTTGTTAATGACTTGGTTTTTTTAGGTCCATTAGCGGTTGCTGAAACAACACTCCTTTTAGGCTTAAGCTGTCTGATCATACACAATGCCTTCCTCTCTCGTTTAAACTTCACAATAAAAAAAATCCCATTAGATTTTTTTTCAACCTTCATCCTAACGATGAATGTTTTAGGCCGATAATAAACAAAACATTTCGTTCGTTTTTTGAAGCGAAAGGCACGACAGGCAATCGTTCCGCCTAGTATTTAATGACACTGAAAAAATTACGACCCAAACAATAAGAGCTAGTTCAAAATAGTTAACGGTGGGAGCAATTTCATGGGGGAATAAATAAATTTGGGTTGTAATTGCACTGCTGAAAAATAAACTTTGGCAGATTAAGGAATTCATAAATTTGCATAATGAAAAAAGAAAAGGAACCCTTTTGAAATATGTATGAGATAGACAAAAATAAAAATGAAATTGCCGTTCAGGTCATCTCGAAATAAAAGATCTTTTCTAAAAAAAAAAACTTTCATATATATAAAAGCCCATATGGATATTAAAAAAGAAATGTCAGGCAGTCCAATAACATCTATTCAAATATTTAAAAGTTAATACTTCTCCTCGTTCTTTTCTGTAGAATGATTGGCGAAACTCCCAAGAAATGTTCGCTGGGACCCACTGATGGGAGCTATGTCTAAACCTGCAGCGATTGATAATAAAATCAATAGGGATTGATTCTGTCCCCAAAAAATTTGACTTGCTGCAATTTTAAGTTGATTAGACTAAACTACGAACTAGACTTTGCTTTACAAAAAAATGTCTGCAATGACAGACAATAGACTTAGGAAGCGGGTCCTAAGCATATATGCCAAATAGACTCTTAGCTTTCTCATCACCTGCTGGATATTGCGCAATCATATTTACTAACCAGGGTTGGCCTGTCGCAAACTGTGACATTTTCGATATACTTTTTTGGCGGTATAATACGTGTGTCGCAAAAGTCGTAAACCTAATGCAAGAAACTTAATTTTGTATTAAAGAAATTGTGAATATTTTGTTTAGTTTAATTCTCGATAAAAGGGATGCAGAAAATGCATTTATTTATTCAAAACTCTACCAGTTTTACATCGCTCATTTGCAACTTCGAACTATTCTTGCTTTGCGTGGTCCATAATGTCCATCCAAGCTTTATTTGCATCAGCGAATGACTACACTGAAAGAAGAGTTTTCTTTTCTGAGGAATGAAGTTTTATACAAGCAAACTTTCTTTTAACGCTAAAGATTTTTCTTTAAAGGCAAATAAAAGGAATTAGAGACAATTGTGTCGAATGGCATATCATAAATTTTGGTTTGTTTGGTCTAAAAAAAATACTTTATAAAAAAGAGGAATTTCGGTTGTCTACAATTTTGTTCCTGAGGAAAGTACTTTTTTTTTTGGGTGTAGCTACAATTTTGAAAATTTGTAATTAGTACGGATGAAAATTGGCTCTAATAAGCCAAAAAGTGATTTTATAAAATTCTCACTAAACAGCAATTCACGTATGCAAGATTTACGTAGTTTTTCTTCCTTCCACACCCAGAGAAGGAATATGATCACCTCAAACATGTTTTAAGAGCCTAGACGTATATGTGGATCCAGACACCGAGATACTATTCGATTACAGAACCACAGTGCTCTGCCGCACTTGATTCGGAAATAACACGAGTCCACAATCCGTGAACATTTTCACATATTGCCAGAGTGCAATGAAGACAATAGCAGACATTACGAACCGTATAAACATGTAAAAGAATGATCAACGAATACTAGGAATACTACAGGAGAACGACAGTCAGGTGGGCCGTGGGAATAATGACCGGGCACTTAGAATTAAGAGCACATCTATGTCGAATAGGAGCAGCAGAGAATGTTACATTCACCATGCGCGTTTTGGGGATGATGACACCTACATGCGTGTTTTGGGGAAGATCAGACCTCACATATGCTACCTTTGGCACTGCTTTTACTTGGCAATCGGTGAATTGGTGATTCGGGACCTGGACCAGCTTGGAAAGAAGCACCGGAACCCAGTGTTGCTTGTATTATCTTGTCCCGAAATTGAGATGTTTTATTTAGTCCTCAAAAATACCCAATTTGAATTGAAACTCCCCAATACATTTTTAACAAGTTTTCTTGAAAAAAGTAAAGGAATAGGCTCTGCTGTACACCCAGAGAAGGAATATGATCACCTCAAACATGTTTTAAGAGCAAAATGTTATTTTTGGGTGGTGACCATGTTTGAGGTGATCATATTCCTTTTCTGCGTGCAGTTTATGCAGAAATTTGTGAAGAGCGAGTACCGACCGTCACTGTTACAGCGCCATCGAGTAGTTCATGGTAATTTTGGTTTGGAGTCTCCAATTGCAATAACTCTATTCTCAACTCGTTAATAGTTTTATGAACATTCCTGAGAATTGAAACTTCTTCGCACATCTTGCATATCATTCGCTGCCTAGCTGAAGGGACTGAAGTATTTTGAGTTTGAGACGTTTGCTAATTTTTCTACATTTACGACGCTTATATGAGGTTTACGACGTTTACAATTTTTCGACGGTCGCAAACCTAAAAAGTTTGATACAGACCATCTCTGGATTAGACTAAACTACGAACTTTGCATACAAGAAGTTGCCTACAGACTGACAAGCGGTCGTGAGCATATTTGCCAAATAGACTCTTGGACTTTCTCGTTTCCTGCTGGGTATGTAGTCATATGTACTATCTTATAATACCCCATACAATAGCCGATTTCTCTCCAATCTCGACCAAAACTGGATTGAACCCATGAACATTGCACTATGCTGATTTACTGAAGAATCTACTGTACACAACAACCGAAGTATCTTTGATTTGGTCGCTCGATTGATCAATCAATATGAGTCTAGGTACTCTTAGGTCTCATTGATGAATTTTTTATTTCTTTATTCAATTGCCCACTGTTGGTGATATTTTATGTGTCACCCGTAAACAGTAAAAGACATCGACAACGATTTTACTAAAAATGCGGCAACAATTCAATCGTTTGTGTGGGATCTACACCATCCAACAAATAAGAAGGCCTGACAACGCATAAATGCAGCAACCTGTTATACCTTAGAATTGGATTTAAACATATTTTTTTCTTAAATTCATTTTTTGCTTTCCTTTTCTCACAATAGTTGTAGCTTAGTGTATTGGCCCGATATCATAGCATTATCGTCTAAAAAGGGATTTTTTTCTTTGTCGCCACCATTTGCGGCTCTTTTTTCAACAAAAATTTGTTATAGCTTCGATGTCAAAAGGCGCCTAAAGGGTGTTTGCCAGGCAAAGAAAAGCGAGAAAACTCCCACGTTCCATGAGGGATGAGGAGCACCCAATGAACACCACAAAACAAAACAAAAACTTCATTGAGTTGCATGCAAAAATCGAAACATAAAACAGCGATTTATGGCAGTGTTGCTCCGCCATAAGCCTCCAGTGACGCTGAAATGTTTTTGAAAAGCAATTATTATGACTATAGGCGATCTGGGTGACTATAACAAGGAGACTGGGATTCCGATTCAATGAACAAGCCATTACACCAGATGCCCGCCCATCCTTCAATTTCCCTATTGCTCCGGTTAGGCCGTCCGGCCGTTCGTCCATTTGTTTGTGGTGTTGCCAGGGTTATTTGCGATTGGTTTTGCAGCATTGTTGCTCTTGCAAAATGGCATATAATCACAACAAGCAATAAAGTTTAAATAAAAATTAATTTACTGTCGTCTGCGTTGTTTGAAATGGCAAAGGAAGGCAAAAAACTAAGTAAGTTAACCACCATTCAAACAAATGGAACCGCAAAGCAGATAAAGTTAATTTAAAGACTGTCACATAGTCAAAAGTAGTTCAAATCGTTAAATAAC
>PGFW01005794.1:34561-45624 GCA_003123925.1 Haematobia irritans
TAAATCTTATTAATGACGACAATCACCAAATTTTTTATAAAGGTCAGTCCAATTTTGGCTTTTCGAATTTGGAAAATGGTGGACTTTGCAAAATTCGATTTTTCCAAATTAAAATAACAACTTGAAAATTATAGAGTGGGTGCAGCAAATGTGGTATACCTATTTGTTTTTCGAAATGATTAAGAATCACAAAAAACATTCGAGCACAGGTAAATGGAATTTTTTCAACTGGCACAAAGAAAGGGTTGCAAAAATCAAACTGATCTTTGACTGCTTCATTCTCTGACAGCCATAATCTATTCAACTTGATTTAGTTATTCGTATGTTCTTAGTTAGAAAGCTACACTGACAAAAACAGTGAACCCACCAGGAAGAAAACTTTTGATTAATTTTAGAAAATTTTGAATAGTTTTAGAAATTTTTAACTAAACAGTATTACAAGTGCTGGCATCACGCCGATATCACAAAAATAAGTAAATATTTTTCGACAAATTCAAGAAAATTTATTAGACATAAATAATTTTTTTCACTTTTTAAAGAAAATGTTGTAGTTTGAAGGAAAAAATTGGAGTTCAAAATTGCAAGAATATCTTTAGTGACATACGAAGTTCATGATGGACGCTGTTGTAGTAAAATTTACAAATTTTAAGAAATAATGAACTATTTTGTGAGAAGTACGAATTTAGTAAAACTTTTTACTTCATTTGTGTATAATTTTTTCCCGTCTTTTTGTTCATTTAACTAACGTACGCAAAAAATTATTAGAGAGTAAATGAAACTTTCTCCAAATATAAATAATTTCATGAACTAAAATATAGTTAAATTGGCTTTAGTAAAATAGTGAGTTCAAACTTTTTTTTGAGTGTATTTTATATCACACTACCTAGCCTGTACCAATTTGCCTGCGTTTCACCCTACTTTTCCAGGTATTTGGGAAAACTCGAAAAGTTGAATTTTTGAATTCTCATTAGAGTGAACAACTGATAAATAAATCTAAGTTAGCTGAACGATAAGGTGTAACTAAAAGGAGGCGATTGGACGCGACCTACATTTATCCCACACTTTAATATATGTAAGCTATTGCAACTAGTTCATTCTCGCACTCTCAACTATAAGGACGGCTCCACTACATTTCTATTTTCGCTTTTCGACATCCCCAAACTATATGGAAATAATGTGAACGGTCCATATATGTTACATATACACTGAAAAAAAAAAAGCATGCCCGCCGTTCAAAGATTTTGTCTTTACTCTAAAAAGTTGGTATTTGATTCCGCAGCCAAAGAAAGCGGATAATACAAGTAGGACACTTTTAAGACACAATTTTCTCTGTTAAATTTGGGTTTTTGTGTACTTTGCTTCTGGGAAGGAAATTTTTAGGTTCTCGTTTATTTCAGCTTGTTTTCTTCATATGCTATCAAAACCCTTTAATACGACTTAACGATAACTTTATTTTCGAAATTCAGACCGACTTTCAGTAGGAAATTATTGCTATGTATTCAAGGGTAAAAAACGTCATTTCAAATAATTTGTTGAAAAATATGTCCTATATTTGAACCATTTTTTGCTTTGTCATCAAGATGCAAAAAAGACAACAACTTAAAGACAATTTCATTAATTATTAAAGAATTTTTCTAAATTATTAAAGTCGACTTGACCTGTAGCCCAACATTTTTTTTCTTTCATGTTATAGAATACCCATTTTTAAGTCAAATCACTTAATTATTAGGACAATGACGATTCACTGAAAGCTCTTATCGACTTTTGGACAGAGAAAAAAACTTCTATATTAGAGAAAATGCGTTTCTATGGTTAGACAAAATTATGTATTTCTATTTTAAAGACATGAAATCTTTTTGAACTTCACGACAATATTTTTTCAGTGTTAGTTAAAGCGAGTTGAAACGAATAGCGCCCTAATTTATATGGATATCCTAATGTGCGTGAACATCAATTTAGTAAACATATGTTTAAACAATACGACGAACTAGTGGTTTCTTATACTATAATGCACGAGTAATATCGCGCGCACTGAAAGAAAAAAATGCCCGGGTTCCAAGTATTGTATGTCTTTTTTTACTAATGATTTTGGACATTGATTTCCGAATCCAAGAAGCGAGAGAAAGATGAAACAAATTTTATTTATTTTTTGGCATTTTATTATGTGCTCTCAAAGTCCTTTAAATGTGTTAACGACAAATTAAATAGCCAACAATTCGAGATGACATCAAGCAGAAATTATACTTAGGTTTGAAGCTACAAAATTCGTTAAATAAATAATTGAAAAACATTTCCGTTATTTTTGAAATCTTTTTTGACTCTTGTAGTCAAGATGCCAAAAAGCACAAAATTTTTAAGACGATTTTATTAAATTTGAAAGATTTCAATAGCCAAGTTGACCGGTTAGTTCAACAAAATTTTCGCTTCATGTCAGGACAAGCGACTTCGTGCATGGAAAAAAACTTTATATAAGAGAAATGCAATTTTCTATGCTAAGCAAACTTCGCATTTCACGGGCAATTTTTTTTACAGTGTAAGACTGCACAGTATTCGCCTGACCTGATGTAGCACAGCATGACTTCAACGTATTTCGCAAATTCAAGCGACCTCGTGAAAAGCTATTTCGGAAATTTATTTTTAAAAAAACAGTTTCGAGAATGAAATAAACCATGACGTTAAATGTGATGGGGCCGAAGGAGGGGTCGGCTTATCAGTGGCGAACGAAAGAATTTGTAAAAATTTAAACAAAGTCCTTATATTGTTTCTGCCAAAGTAGTACATTACATATCTTGGAGACAACTGTTGTTGTCTTGGAGACCACAATGTGTACCACGAAAAAGCGTTGTTGCGAAATAGTTTTTGAACAAACAAAGAATTTTGAATATAATTTGTCTCCCTTTCTTTAAATATTATTGTTTTCATTTGAATTGTCAATGAACATAACGAGGAATAGCAAATGTTATTACCTGTTTCATATTTTATGTCGTTTCTCTTTTATGTGGAATTGATAAGGCATGATGCGCATTATAGAAATATGAGCGACATTTACAAAAAAAAAAAAAAACACTTGATATAAAAATGGAAAATTCGCAACATTTATTTGCGCTCCGATTTTAATGAGCAAAACTATTTTTTATAACTTATTACTCACTTGTGATAAAGGGAATAATAAAATTAGGCATATTGTAATCTATCATCCACATCAATGTGGATAATCACTTATTGCCACGATCTAGAAAATCGACACAATCGCCAATAAAAAATCTCACTTACACTCAAAAAATGAGCACTCAGGTCCTAAGGTCAATTAATTTTAGTTTAGTTTGTGGAACTTTATTATGTTTACTTTAGATAAATTTCTTCATATGAGAAGTTCCCTTGAGTTTAATAATTCTTTGTATACGTTAGTTAAAATAAACGTTAAAAAATTATATATAAATGAAGCATTAGGATTTTACTAAATGAAATATAAGAAATACAAAAATAGTTGCAGATTTTTTTAAAAATTTTAAATTTTACCACAAATTTCATTTTTGACTTTCCTATGACAGAATTTGACCTTGTTGTAATTTGAACTCAATGTTTTTCTTAAAACAAATAAATTCTTTCTTTCTTAAATGCCAAAGAAATTTTCTCAAATTTCAACCGAAAAAATATTTAACTTATTCTTTGTTAAATCGGCCATGATATCTGCGTTTGTTATACAGTTTAGTTAAATTTTTTCTTAAAATTAACCTAACTTATTCGAAAAATTATCAAAAAATGTCTTACAGTGGGTGTAGTAAAGTCAATTATATTTATTTGATAAAGACTCTACATTAATCAAATTCCAGTCTAGAAAACAATCTTACGGTATCTTGCGTTTCTATCTTTGATCCAAACCAAACAGCCCAGCCAAAAAAAGCGTCGCCAAAAAAGTAGTTGAAATATAATTTTTGGATCCGGAAGTGCGCTGCCAAATTTGGACGCAGAAGCGATGAATTTTGACATAGGGCTTTGTCATAGCGACGAATGTCCAAACAGCATTTCAACGGCCGCTGCCACATGAATATTGCATCACTTCTTACGGTGCTTTTGATGTGACTTTTAGAATTTTTGTGATATTTTGACAAGATAAATAATTATAAAATTTTAATAATATTTCAATACAATTGTAACGTTGTCTGGAACGTTGTCATCAAAATTTTCAAAAATTCGCAATTTTCTTAAAAGAATTTAAACACTTTTTTTTCGGCTAAATTTAAATAATTATTACCTCCTTATTAATTTTATTCTGTTTTTTAACCTATTGGAAGACGAATTAAATATTAAATTTTGAAAAAATATGAAAAAGGCGCAGTTATAAAAAATTTACCAAAAGGACTTCCTGTGCAGTTAAATAAGAACATCTTTGTGGAGCACATTTTTCGGAACATTTCTTCTTAAGCTTTGTACCTTGAGAAGAACTTTCTAAATTTTTTTTGTTGGGAGTATTATACGATTGTATTTATTTTCCCTCTTAACATAATTTCCTGTATTGTGATTTTACCATTACATCTCAGAATATAAAGTGCTTACCTTCTTTTATGTATAAATAAGGCTAATTTTGAACGAGTTGAACTTCTGCGCCAAAGACATTACCTGTTTTCTAAACGACTGTGATTTCTACTATACTAGTTAACATCTTTTCCTACATGTATGTACACGTCTACATTGAAAAGGAAAATAGTACGTCATGAGAAACGAATTTTTCGTCAAAAAAATGAGCTAACGTAACATTTCATCCGGCTGTATGAATTTTTTTGTCATGGCGCATGAAATTTAATATTATCGCTGTGATAAAAACATATTGACATGGCCATAGATCACTATTTTACGTATCCCAAGTGATGAAAGTATTCCATCCATGCGAATGATGAAATTCTTCAAAATTACGATTGTCCTACGTCGTCGCTACAAACGCGACGCGCACAGCGATTAATACTTTTCCTTTAATTTGACCGTAATCCATTTCATCAATATGAATGTAAACCGGTCATAGATTTGATGTAATATATTAATCAATATAAGTTCAATTTTGTGGTAAAGGTGGAGTATTTAAGTTCGAGTTTACCGTAATTTTCATTAAAGTGAAAACTAAATCATGTAAAAAAAGTATTACAATTAATACATATTGTTGCAGATTTCATTATAACTGATGAGGAATATCCACAAGCCAAATGGCCTTACGAAAATTACGGCCCAATGAAATAAGACCGCAAAGAGAAAATGAAATAAGCCCAAAAATTGGGGTTATTTATTTCACAACGAAATAAATCCCCAAAACAAATCATGAAAATAAAGCCCCAAAATATGAAATGCGTCCCAAATCGTGATAATGAAATAAACACCTCAAAATTTTTGACCAAAAAAGTCAGGATCTTAAACATGATTTATTACCAAAAAATTAAATTCATAAGAATTCAAAAAACCGAACAAATTTTGAAAAAAGCGATACATATCTATTAAATTACTATTAAAAATATTCATATACGTAAATAAGGTATAAATCAATTATTATTCAAATTGTAAATCAAATATAATCATGAACATAGCTGCGCTATAAATTACAAATACTAATTAAGGTGTCTTTCGACCGGTTGGCGACAGTAAAGGAAAAACTATATTTTCAAATTCATTGGAATACTGCATTGGCTTGCAAAATTAAATTGGATTCAGAACAATATCTTTAAATGTTTACACGGCAATAAGATCACATTTGATTTCCTATCCCTGCAAAAACAAATGCATTCATGTTCATTTGAATATGGTGTGAAATTCTCGAAGCTCCATCTTCGAAGTATCTTCAATCTTCCTCAAAAATACTAATTATCTGGAAGCCATATCGACACAACTTTTATTCGTTCGTTACACATCCGGATAGAAAGTATCAGCCCGTTATTTCCTTGTGTTTAGCTGCCAATAGCTGGGATTCTTCGATTATGTCTGTGACGCAAACGCGTCCTGTTTTTTTTTTTTTCGTTTGAACAGAGTTCCTCCACCCTCAACGCATTGTTCCGAACTGTCTATTTTTATGAAGAATTTCCCTTGGTATGACGGCTACGAATTTAAAAAAGTCTCCACCTCTGTCCAAAGCCTTCGTCCAACACCACCATTATAAGGCTTCTACTGCCGAAGTAAGTCTCTGGATTTTTTTTGATTTGTAACGCTAAAATTTTTAGACCCAATGCTGAAAAAGATTTTAAGAGTTCATGTGCAACTATATCAATACTGGGTAACTCAAATAAATCTATTATCACACTTTTGTATCCAATTGCCTTTCGTATGTATTTAGAAATGGTGGATAGGAATACACCTTCACTATCCATTTAAAAATATCGTTGCCTTTAATATCTCGAAAAGAGGGTCCCACATTTGAGATTTTGGTGGAAAGGAGTGGAAGCGGCCATTATTTTTGTGGTATTTCTGACAGAAGCCTGGTATTCGAAGATTTTATATATTTGTAAAAGCTTTTTGCTGGCTCCGCATATTTCTAATTTAATTGCCTTGGCAGTTAATGGAACCTATTAGTAATAAAAATATCGTTAAATTTCTTAGTGTTATCTGATAACCGAAGCAACTGCTTTTCGAATATATAAATAAACAGTATCGACGATACAAAACTGGATTGACGTTTTATGATCGAAGTTTATTGAGAAATGTTTTTGCAAGTAAGAAAGCAATTTGGGCAATTGAATTTGACAAAACTTACATGCTTAAAGTTGACATTTGATGAATATGTAGGCTACGAAAAAGGGAAAATCTCGCGCGAATTTTCTTTATTCTAGCCTACATATTCATCAAATGTCAACTTTTACATGTAGTTTGTCAATCAATCGCCCAAATTGTCTTTCTTACTTGCAAAAACATTTCTCAAAACTCATCCATAAAACATCAATCCAAAAATATATGAATAAAGAGTATCGATAATATCTCATGTATTACGATAGTCTTCTTTGAAACATATTCGACCATTACCAAACATACATTATAAGAGTGCGAGGTGTCTTTAATTAGGAAAATTGCCTCGACATAATTGATAAACAATTATACAATTTAAAAATTATATATTTTAAACCCAATATTACTTACCAGCATCCAACCATCTTTATTCCAGGATAAACTTGTTTGATCGATTGTCTCAACGCTTCTTCATAATCCTGTGAGAATACCGAGGTTCCATATTATTAATATATTTTCCTTCTATGTAGTGAAAAAATGCGAATCATAATATCTTTTTTTGTTGTTTCCATCCATTTGAATATACAAAAAAAAACAATCTGGAATATCTACAAAGCATTAAAATAATTAAAATTGAAATATGAGTGCAAATATAACTAACCGCCATCAAAATTTTTCAATATATATCACCTAAAATTGTTTGAAAACAACCCTTTGGTTACAATTTTGAAAGTTGCGCTCAATTTAAAATAGTTCTATTTGGCATTGCCAAAATAATTTTCCCGACTAGTGCGTCGTTTTCAGTGAAGAAAAATGAAAAATGAATACTTTTCCTGCCGAATACCAGGCCGTAAAAAAATGTCGCGGGACTCAATTATCTTTAGTCTCGCCAAACATGTTGCCACACACTTTCAAAGTTGAACGCTTTCAACCAACTTCGATTGGTGCGCTCTGTGCCGATGTAAATCGACAGTGGTGCCTGACTAAATATTGTAATCCTCTTTGGATCTTCGAGAAATTTTATATTTTTACGTACCTTCTCCTTGGTTGCTTAAAAATGTTAAAAATATCTTACAAACAAAAAATTGGGCTGCTAAGGAAAAATTTAATTTACCTCTCACAAGTTACTTCTATAAGGCCGTAAGCGAATTTGCTTATCGCAGTTTTTTTCTTTCCGTTTCCATAAAGTCGCAGCAAGCTCTATGAGCATGAATCTTTAATGTCTTTTTAAGAGCTTTAAAGTTCTGTCATAATACCTTCTCCTCGGTATCGCTGATTATGCTATTTCAAACATAATTTTAGCTTTCTCACAGACAACCTGGAAGCAAATTTACACGGGTCTTGCATGTTTTTTGTCTCTGCATTCGTATTTAATTAATATCTTTATACACTGATTTTTTAATATATATATATATTTTTGCTTCTTATAACTAAAGAGATTCACTCGCTTTTCTTGCGGCCGAAAATTATTTTTCGTAATTCATTTTTGAACCTTGCACCGACGAAATCAAAGTTATGAACTGACTATCTTACTTATAACCTACCATACACTTGAAAGGTTGTTGAGTATTTCTAACGGTAGAATTCTTGTATTTTCTGTGATCTGCAAGTTTGTTTTTAGTAGACATGAAATAAAGCTCCCAAAATATTTTTTGGATATTATTCATTTTTTATTTTGCGGCTTTATTTCATTATGAATATCTTCTCTTTTCCATTTCAGACGTGTTTCATTCCACTTTAATTTCAAAATCGACTTTTCGATTTCGTTAAAACGGGACGCAATTAAGCCTTAGAAATTATTGTAAAATGCGAATTAAGTAGCATATTCCCCCTAAAGATGGTCCTTCATAAACTGTGGCGATTTGGAATACATACGAGATATAATGCGTATGCCATAAACGTCATAACTTTCCGTCGAAAACTTATTTTTTGGTCATAATATAGGAATAAGAGCCCTCGCAGAAAGAATAAATATAGAAAAGAACCATTTTCATTTCTCTAATTGTCAAAAGGATGCTGAATGTTAATGGCAAACACTCAGTGGTTAATTTCCTCAATGCCAATAATATTTCGGCGTAATATGACACGCCATTCGGCTAATCTAAAACGGATGCCCTCATTATCTGAGCAATCACCAAAAAAGTTTTGACTCCTAAAGGATTATGATGAATTGACTTCCGAGCACAACGTCAACAGCTTAAATCTAGGCCTACAGAATTAAAATTAGGACACAGATTCATTACAATCCACTTATTCATTGATTAACCAAAGCTATCAAGTAAACCTATCTCTCACTATCCAAAAGCCTATTAAACAAAGATGTGCATAATTGCCTCAATTATTATATATTTTGTTAGCTTTATATTTTAGTTCTAGATTTATCTTAATATACGGTTCTATAATCTCGCTTAGATCTCGTTCTCAATTTTCATACTACTAATCTGGTTGATTGGTTTGGAAAGGTGAGAGATTTAGCTGAGATTTAACCCACGTAAAAATATTTTTTTATTTAGATTAATAAATATATGTCTTTAAAATTATTTAAGCTATACTTATTTTGAGGAATTTTGCAGACTCTTGTTTAAAGCTTTATTGAAATTGAGATGTTTATGGTTTAATCTTTGATTTAGTTCTTTTTTGTTAATAAATGAAAATTTGATAAATGAATATCTGGTCTTTTTTTGTCTTTTTTGTTTTTTTTTTTTATTTTTTTTTTTTTTTTTTTCTATTATTTTTATTATCTTTATGTGCCTATGATTTTAATAGCTGTACTTTTGGCTCGAAGTCAATTTATCATAATCTTTAGGGGAAGGTCAAAACTTTTTTTGAGTGAGCTCATGATAAGGGACATCCGTTTTAGCCGAAGGCGTGTCATATTACGCGAAATATTTGGCATTGAGGAAATTAACCACTGAGTTTGCCATTAAATTTAGCATCCTTTTGACAATGAGAAATGAAAGGTTCTTTTCTATATTTTTTGTTCTGGAGGGCTTTATTTCCTATATTGTCTGACCAAAAAATAAGTTTCTCGACGGAAAGTTATTTGACGTTTTGCATACGCATTATATCTCGTATGTATTCCAAATCGCCACAGTTATTATTGGACGCATACCTTTAGGGGGGAATATGCTACTTTAATTGCATTTTTTATCAATTAATTTTTTTTCTCTATATGTCCTTTTATTTCGTCTTCTCTTGTTTTTTAAGAAATCGAAAAGTCGATTGAATATTTAAAGTTGGATATTGAATTCTCGTTGTATATATTTTATTAACTTCTTAAATGCGACCACTCACCTTTTAATATTTTTTTTAATTTTTACTATTTTTTTTTAATAAGTTTCAGTCAATTTTTTGTGCTTTTTTTCGTATATTTTTTTGTTATATTTTGTGTTTACTTTTGCTATATATATCTCTATTTTTTTTCTAATAATATAAACAACTTTGTATAAATTTTATATTATTTGTGGTTGTTGTATCAATTTATTGTGGTTTTTGATTTTTTTTTTTCTTTTTATTTTTTTTGTTTTTTTCGTATAATGTTTAAGATTCCTAGCAAAAAACATGCGAGCACGGTATAATGTGAGTTTTTTCAACTGCACAATGTTAAGGGTTTGCAAAATCAAACGATCTTTGTACTGCTTCATTCTTTGTTACATCTTATCTTCTATTTTTTCTATTTTCTTTATTTTTTTATTTGTTTATTGTTGTTTGTTTTTTTTGTTAAAAGCTACACTGACAATTAAAAGAGTAACCCCAGTGAAGAAACTTTTTTGATAATTTTTAGAAAATTTGAATAGTTTTAGAAATTTTTTACTAAAAGTTATTTTAACAAGGGCTGCAATCACGCCGGATATCCAAAAATATAGTAATATATTTTTTCTTTTACTATATATTCTATGATTAATATTTTTATTTTTTATATCTATATATTTTTATTTTTTTTTTTTCATTTTTTTATTATATGATATTATTTTGTTGTTATTTTGATTTGTTATATAATTTGGATTTTTCAATTTTAATGCAAGTATTGATTTCTATTTTGTATTTCATTATTCTGTATATATTTTTTTTTTCAATTTGATGATTTCGCTGTTGAGTAAAATTTTACAATTTCTAAACGACATAATTGTAATAGCTTATTTTTTTTTGTGAGAAGTTTACGAATTTATTGTTAATAACTTTACCTTCATTTGTGTATATTTTTGTTTTTTCTCTGTCTTTGTCTATTTTCTTTTAATTCTAACGTTACTTTCTTCCAAAAATTATTAGAGAAATGAAATCTTCCAAATAATATTTAATTCTTATGATATATATATTTTTTTTTTATGTTATTTATTTTATTTTTGCTTTAGTGTAAAATAGTT
>PGFW01005799.1:1093-28830 GCA_003123925.1 Haematobia irritans
TTACGACTTGGAGTAAAGTGACGCCCAGTAAACCAAATATGATCAGGAGTAAACACAGAGCAAGGTGAATTGATGGTTATGCTATATTGTCTATTACACAGAGCTGGACGAAATATTTTTTCAACGCACACGCAACCTTTCTACTGTTAACTTGGAATTGAGTATGAACTTGGGGAATTTGAAAATTATTGTTTCAATCCAATCTGAACTAATATTAGTATATGTATTTCCTCTCGGATGTATAAGACAAAGATTCTCAATTTCATTCCACTGGCCTAAAACAGACTATATTAAACTGCGATAAAAGTAAAAAAACTTAATGTTTTATATTTTTATTTAATTTCTCTCGATGGAAAGAGACTTCCAAGGTATAACTTATAAGGACATGAAAAAGATGCAAAAATGAAGTACTTTCGCTTTATCATAAGTCCATGTGAGTGTAAAAATTATATGATTGGAACCAAATTTTTTTAAGAAATTATTTTTAAGTGCAAGCATATAATGTAAACTACCATTTCTACCAGTGTATGCCTAAGGTGAAACATAATATGTTTGAACAATACAAACAATATTTTGTGTGGATCAGTCCTGAGAATATATATGTTTGAAGCAAAATGTGTTTGGGGTATATGTTACAGAAGTGAGTTTTTGAGGGTGTACCTGCAGATTACAATTTCACCATCCAAACCACTTTTTGGAAATACTTTTTTACTATGACATTTTTTTATTATTTTTTGTGCAAAATTTCGAACAATTGGTGGAAATTTTGAAGCTTAGTCAGAATAAAAATCTTTCTAATTTGAGTACGTTAAAATTCTTTTCACATATAAAGAGATATGTTACACTAGAAAAGTCTAGAATAATACAACATTACCCACTGTTCTTAACCACGAGTGATTGTGGCTTTGATGACTATGGCGACTCTTATATTGTCTCTATTGCTATAAACACGATACACCAATTACAAAATATCAAATATGACTATCATGACCAACAATATTGTTCGTTAAGTAAATGTGTTATCCAAAAATATTTAAATCATATACATTTTGGAAATTATAAATTACACAAGAAAACACATTGAAATTTCTAGAATATTACTACGGCACTATAGCACTCAGATTCACTTAGCTGAGACAATCCATCCTTGGTTATGGGCAGAGATGGTCCAAGTAGCAATTTTGTGGGTTTTCTATGTCAAAAAATTGTAAACGTCAAAAACGTCATATACCTGTATAAAACGTAGTAAATGTAATTAAATTTGATTTCAAAAACTATTTTTAATACCCTAAGTTAATATTAATTTTGTTTTTAGATTTTTTTCATAATATTTTGAAAATGTTACTCAAAAGCAATTTGCTGGCATAAGCGTTTGAATGCAGCTCGTTTTCAAATATGCCTTTAAACTATGAAATTTGTTGTCAAAAATCGGATTTAGGTACAACGTGTGTACATACAAAATACTAACCACGCAGATTTAAATTTATTAACAACTCCGATTTTAATACATATATGATGAAATTCAACTGCAGTAGTACGCCTATATTTAATTTTTTTTTTTTTTATAACGAAAAGGCATTCTTCAATTCAAGTTCTAAAAAACGTATACTTACACGTAGATAGGGTCGCGAAAAAAAGTTCATGCAGTCACCCCCCAGTTTGTAGCATATTTGAGACACATTTTCAGAAACTTAAGAAGTTTTTTTTTTTCGTGCAACCCTAACGACCACCCCGAAATGCAATTTACTGTACTGTGTCGTCATTTTGTAAGTCCGCGATCGAAAAGAACGCATATCGTATGCTTTCATTGAGTTGATGCAGGGGCCTTATATTTCGGGCATTGGTCAATTTTTGAATCCGACGCGTTCAAATTGTGATTTTAATCTTTATTATTTTCGCTTCGTATACCCTATGGATGCCCAATTTCTTATAAGCATTAATAAAGATCTTATCAAAATATGAAACTTTGCTTTGGAAAGTATTTTAATTATATTCATAAAAAAAAAGTACAGAGGCATTTTAAAAAGTCAATAGGTCACCCTCAACATCTAAATAGCTTTGCTGTGTTGTCATGATATTCCGATCGAACCACATGCACATCGTTATTCACATCTACGAAATAATTTAATTTTGAAAGGTATTTAATATACACACAACTGTTTATCTGTAAATTTCTAACCGCCGTATCATTGTATACATACTCGTTGTGTGCACTACGGCCTTTCTGCGTTATGCAAGTTCTTGTGTTTTTGCCTTTGAACAACTTGAGAGCCTACTGTTTTAAAATCTAACAATCAATCTAACAATAAAAGTAATGTGTAAACCGGATTGTGGAAAGATTACGAAGATCGTTATGCTGGCTGTACACATTTGTTTAAATTTCTGCTTTCACATCTGACTACGCCGTATATTTTTTTTCTGCGATTTTCTTGTCCATCTTACATCAGTCACACAGTAGTGAGCAATGTTGTCACATGTAGTAAATACTTAAACCAAGAAAATATATTAGATTAGATTTGAATTTTGAATTTGAGTACATTTCATGTTTATTAATTGTACAATTTTAATTATGCGGCTAACAACTTTTTAGAATTATTTATACAAATCCTCGCTAGAAATCAAGTTTAAACTACTGTTATTGGCGACTTTTATTTCTGGATATTATATATAACCCATCGTTTTATCGTCTGTAACATCGACTAGTAGATCATTTTTAACACTTTGCGGTGCCTGCTTTCATTTAAATATAAAAGAATTAATAACTTGTATGATTGCTTCGCGTATTTAGTTATTAGTCGATAACCCGAGCTTCGGAGAATTTCATTTTTGTTTTCACTTTTTCAAATACTTATCAACAGCCTTCTCTCACAAACAAAATACTTGGACAGTACTTAATGGAATCAATGTACGAAGTTGTTTTGTGTAGATTTTTTGCTAGAAACAATTTGAGAGCTACTGTTTCTCAAATTTTTCTAGCAAAAAACACAAGAACACTTTGCATAACGTCAGAAAATGCCGTAGTGCACACACGATATGTATACAAATGCATATCGGTTAGGAAATTTACAGGTAAAACAGTTTGTGTGTATTACAATACCTCAATTAATTTCTGTAGATGTGTAATACGATGTTGCATGTGTTTCGATCGGATTATCATGACAACAACAGCAAAAGCTATATTTGATGTGTAGGGTGACCTATGACTTTTAAATCCTCTGTAACTGTTTTTGTTGCTTTATGATATAATTAAATACTTCCAAAGCAAAGTTTCAAAATTTTTGATTAAGATCTTTATAATGGTCTATAAGAAATGGGCATCATAGGGTATACGAAGCGAAATAAAAAATTAATAAATCAATTTCGACGTCGGAGTCCCAAAAATATGACCAATGCACGAAATATAAGCCCTGTGATCAACCATCGAACAACGATAATGCGTTCTTTTCGATCGGAACTTCAATGACGACACGCACACGTAAATTGTATTTCGGGGGGTACGTAGGCGTGCAACTGGAAAAAAAAAGTTTTCTCGTGTTCTGAAATTGTCCTTCAATATGCTACACAAACTGGGGGGTGACTGCATCAACTTTTTTTTGCCTTAGGCGTTACCCTACCTACTGTACACCCTCAAACAAAAATCGCTTCTGTAAACATATCCCCAAACACATTTTGCTTCAAGCATATATATTTTCAGGATTGGTCCAAACAAAATATTGTTTGTATTGTTCAAACTATATTCACCTTAGGGCATTTACACTGCTAGAAAAAAATTTTAATGACATTTCTTTGTGTGGATATATTTGTAATGCGTCAATTGGTTACTACGATTATTTTACTTGCAGTATACTCACTAGGTCTCTCTTTCTAAACACATATATGTTTATAGGCTATTTCTAAATTAATATATATTTGCATCTAAGCATATTACATTTACAAACATTTTATGTTCCAAACATAATATGTTCTAACATATTAACATATATGTCCCAAACATGTTATGCTAGTTTATGAACATTATATGCTTGCACTTAAAAATATTGTGTTAAAAAATTTGAGCTTTCCAAACATATAATTTTTTACACCCAAACATAATGAAAAATCAGTCTTTTTCGTCCGGGTACAAATCAAACGATTTTAAAAAAAGATATACTGTACAAATTCTTAATATTGCTACAAAATATTATATTAACGTATGGTAAAATACGTCGAAATGTATGTCAAATACCTTACAGTTTACGGCAGACCCTCTATTCATCTACTGGATCTGTTCATCTACTTGGAAATTCGCTGGAAACTGGGCGCGATGTTTTATTCGACATTCACGAAATTCTAGTACGTGATTTTATTCGCCTTATTTATCGAAATAATTCGAATATATGTACTAGAATTTGGAGTTGACTGAAGAATCGTTTCGCCTTTCGACCAAAAGTTGATAATCGGCCTTTGTCGTGATGGAGTATGTGCTTATAAATTTAATTTATATAGAAATTATTAAATACTGGACATTAGCACGGTATTAGAACCAAGTCCATAGATTAGAGTCTAAATTATTGTGAAGTATGATCGGATCTACATAAAACCAACATATAACGAACGAAGTTGCCTAAATGCCATGTGTAGTTTACTTTCTCTCAAGGAATCACAGTTTGCAAAAAATTCGGATCCATAAATTAGACTACACTCTCACAAAAAATCGCTTCTGTAACATATACTCCCAAACATATTTTGCTTCAAGCATATATACATTTTTTGGGTATTGCCCAAACATTTATATGTTTGATCTGTTCCAATATATAATATGTTTGAAAGCATATTGGTCTAAACAATATATGTTTGGGTAGTCTAAGTCCAACATTTTGTATTTTTGCATCCAAATTCAATAATGTTGTCTTCCAAAAACAATATGTTATTATGTGAACATATAATATGTTTGGAAGCATTTTGCACCCAAAAATATTATATGCTTAAAAAAATCCCCAAACAATATTGTGCTCAAAATTTTATTTATTTATTTATATATTTACAATCATAATGAATTATGAAAATAAACAGTAATATAGGTGCTAACAACATAGGTTTTCGACCAGAATGCTCAAAATTTTGTTTCTGCCTAATTGCATATTCCCCCACATCTTTCTCACTTCCACGAGATTTTTTAGTTTCTTAGCACCTTTTTTCTGTAATACAAACATTGTAGAAGAAATTATTCAATTTTCATAATTTTTTTTATTTTAATTTTACCTTTTGCCGGACGGGGATTCGAACAGCGGACCACACAGTTTGTAAGGATCAAAGAAGTAGCTGATCAATTGCCCAAGGAAAAATAAAATGTTAATTTTATAATAACAAGCAACAACCACCAACTTAATTCAATATCGCTCCCAGTTAAATAGCGCTCCAAGCTACTAAACACATATATGTTATAGGCTATTTCTAAATTAATATATGTTTGCATCCAAGCATATTATATTTACAAACATTTTATGTCCCAAACATAATATGTTCTAACATATTAACATATATGTCCCCAACATGTTATGCTAGTTTATGAACATTATATGCTTGCACTCAAAAATATTGTGTTTAAAAATTTGTGTTCCAAACATATAATGTTTATAGCCAAACATATGAAAAACAGTCTTTTTCATCCGTGTAGTTATCGGGAGACTTCTGCAGGAAAAGTCTAATCTCCTTGTGTACGAATGAGTTTTCCATAAATCACATAATATTGAATGTATCTGTCCAACAGCTGTATTCACATGAATTGACAAAACCAAAGTGATATCTTCTTTTGTCGGAAGTAAGTATTGTTTTATCTGAAAACCGCAGTCGATTTCGTTGACGTCCAACGCTGTACTTTTGTGGAAAATTAAGGATTGAATGTCATGTTTGCATTCGGCGAATGACGTATCCTTATGGACTATTCGGGTACACAACTATGCATTTTATTCTATAAGTGTTTCAGACTTTTTCAGGAATTCAAAGATTTGATTTTTCTTCGAACAAGATTTTGTTTCATATGGGAAGAAAGATTTTTATTGCGTGTACAATCACCTCCGTTCAACTTTATCTTTTTCTTTCATATTTGTTTCCAATGGGAGGCATATTTGATTAAATTTCACATGGTTTCAGTGCTCATGCTTTGCCAACGATATGAATAAAAAATAAAACATTTTCTAATTAAGATTTTTAAAATTTCAACACCCAAATCAATGCAAAAGTAGGAATATCCAAATACACAACATGCCAAAGTATAATGTTAAACATTGGACAGAGCTTTTTATCTCACTGCTCAGTTTTTTTTTTTTTTTAAGAAAAATCTAAACGAAAAGTATTTCAACTTATATTTTATTCAAAAGTGGGTCATTGATTTTGTTTCATCCTATTCACCTGTTTACCATGCTGGCCACCCAAAGACTTCTGGTGTTAACTCGTTCAACCAATACAAATCTCAGACATATCCTGTGTTTATTGTTTGTATAATTGGGACTTGGCAGGGTCATGTCCATCATCCCCTTGGACAGATTAAACGTTAAACTCGCATGTGAAATTAATCCCCAAACGATTCGATTTTGTTGAACGAACGGAAAGCGAAACATGAAACCCGCAATCGTGACATTTGTCGCTTTTTATTATTGTCAATAAAATGTGGGTTGTGCTGCAAACAAGCAATGATACATCACAATGTTGTTCCACATGTGGAGTTGCAACTGCATGTTGCTGTCTCCAATTTCGGACTGGCCGATATGTACAGCACACAATTCATAGTGTTGTTATTAAACAGACACATTCACAGGAAAAAGAACGCAACTGCAATTTTAGTTAAATGAGCTACGAAATCCTTCCAACAGGAACTAGTGTCGTAAATCTGATCCATTAATAATTCCTAAGAGCCAGTAAACAATGTTTTAGTGGATGAAAAAAATTCTGTTGATCAGATTTAACTTTTAGTATGCATTGTTTAATAGATATACTTACTGGAAAAAGTTTGCTGGGCAACTGCAGGTTTTATGCATTACAAAAGATCTAACGAATACTGAGCTTCTTTGAGTCATACATCTGAAAGATAAACTATAGTTATTACTTGCATTAACTAAAGCAAAAGCGAAATACGACATTTTCAAATTGTTGTCGAATAATTTTAATTGGCCCATTGTTATCTTCTGTCGTTGACATTTACCATTACTATGAGGGACAAATGCAAATTATATTAAAAAAAAACAACACCCTTTCAACCACCAAAGTAAAAGGACTGGCATGGCTACAATAAATAGGTTTAAATTTTCATTTACACATGAAGAAAATTTCCGCTTACTTACCGTTCGCTAATTGGGCGTAACTGTTAGTTTCTTTACAATTATGGCCGAAGAATTACTGCCGCTTCCTTATCAGTTATTTTTATTTCTACTATTGGTTCTAATATATAAAATGGTGCAACTTTTCTTCTAAACAGACACAATTTTCGAATGAGTTGCCAGGAAATCATACTCCTTTTGTTAGTTTTTTTCTGGTTGTTCAAAAAGTTAAATTGTTATGTAAAACAAATCTTGAGTTACAGTTTTTAGTTTTGCCGTAAATAAATTCCTTTTTACTCCAAAAATATTTCTGTTACGTCAGGCGCTCCTCTTTTCTGGAAAACGAAAAACGTATGTCAATGTTACAAGTATGACAAATTTTTATCGTTCGTGGTTAAAATTAAACGACTTGGAATATATGCAAAAAATTTTAATTTTTTTCTGTTGGTAGGTTCGCCAACAAAACCGTTTCGGCGAAAACCGACAGAACAAAAATCAGCGAAAATGAGTTTTGAACGCTTCATTGTAAGTAATGCATGCTGTACTTTCAGGTTGTCTCTTATGACAATTTTCATGTTATGTTTTTTTTTTTGAAATATTACGGTAATTGTTATAACATTACTATAATTGTTAAAATTGTTAAATCTGATGAATCCTTTTCCAAAAATGAATCATTTATATCATTCTGAAATATACACAAAAATTTATTTCTTCTTAGAGTTAATTTTTATTATTAAAAACATATCTTCCACTTTAACATATCATAAAAAAAACATTTTATTATCATGATTTTTTAATTTTTACCAATAAATCTTAAAATATTTGATATTTGCGAACTTTTCGAATAGAACACAAAAAAACACAAAATTTTCAATATCAGTTTTCCAAACGTTTTATTTAGTTGCGATTAAAGACTGACAAACGGTTTCTTAAATTCCTCGAATAATTTTGAAAGTTGCAATGGTCATGGAAAAAGGAAATTCTCATAATATACCCAGCAGCGTTGCCAAAAAAATAGCTAAAAAAAGATAAAAATAGCTAGAAAAAAGCTAAATTTTTTGTATCAAAATTAACATTTTTCATTGAAATTTAACAAACTTAAAAGCTTTATTTCACTTAAAATCAATATTAAATTTAATTGTATTCATTTTAATCTACTTCTGTGAGACTGCACAACTATTAAGTCATATCATTAGAAAAATATATGCATATGATTCGTTTTAATTTGGCTTAAATCCGGCGAAATTAATGTAACATTCGTGAAACGTGTACATCTTGACTCATTTTACACCAAAGAGTAGGTGTCAAAATCCATTCATTCCTGTCTTGCAGTTTATACTGGAATAACTTTTATTGGAAACATTACCAAACTAAGCCTATTTGGTTGTTCCAATTTTCGCTAAATGTTAATTCCACTTCCATTAATAAATACCAGATTGTTTTTTGTCGCACATTTTAGAATAAATGTTTGATGCCTGATGCAATACGACATTTTTGTATTTGTATTTTTTTTTATGGGGGGGGGATAATGGGGGGGGGGGGGGAGGGGGGGGGGGCTCGGCGGGGAAACCAAACGGGTTTTTCCTTTTTTCCAACCAGAACATATATAAATTCTCCTTTAATATTCCTGTGTATATTTGTTGAGGAAAGAAAATACAAAATTTGTCTTATAACAAAAAGATTAAAGAAAACGATTAAAAAATATATACCACTTTCAAAAACTTCCTATATCCTTAAATTTTTTCTTGCCATACACATAAAAAAATCATGACCCAGACAGGCTTCCGCAAAAGATTTTGTTTTATACACTCTATATGATTTTTGATTAATCTGGTTTTTCCCCTTTCTATAATTTTGTATATTTTATTATTCTGTGTTTTCAGACTCTTTCTTCACTGAACTATCAAAAAGGTGTGATTTAAAAGACCGAGCCTAAGACAATTTAAACTTTCCAAATTTCAGACTCGACTAACAAGGTATAAACTTATTGCTATGTATACAAGTAAAATACGTTTTTAAAATTATATAGTTTTAGTGAATAAACATTCTCCTATTTTTGAACGCTTCTTTGCTTTGTGGTCAAGATTTTACAACAACTCCACAAATTTAAAAGAGTATTTCATTAATTTTTCGATGATACCTAACCCTAACAAATTTTCTTTCAGTAAAGATACCCAATTTTTAAGTTGAATCACTGTAACTATAAAACACTGTACAAAAGACTTTGTCGACTTTTGGACAAGCGAAAACAGCTTATATAAGAGAAATCCACAAATGGTAAGGACATGAAATCTTTGGCTTCGCGACAATATTTTTTTCAGTGTAAAAAGCAATTCACATCTACTATTTGAACTTAGTAATAACATCATAACTTGAGAATATTATAATAACATAAAAAGGACACCATAAACGAGCCAAATGCTAATATTCCTAATAATTTACTGACAATTTATCTAAAGAATTTGTATGGTAATAGTAGATTTAAAGTTTACGTTAACTTTTACGAGTATGAGGAAAAAACTTTAAAACAAGGTGTATTTGCTGCAAAAATGCCCCGCTAATTAATGTTTCAATTGAGCTTTGAAATATGTGGAAGCGCTTATTCTGGCAACAAGGCTTAGATAAAACGCCGTTTTATCCATATTTCAATAGAGACATGTCGAGAAAAACACTAAAAATAGCTTTAAAACGGTTATAGAAAAGCCAGAAAAAAGAGCGTAAATGCATTTTTCCCCGCTAGAAGGGACGTGCAAAAAAAACCAAACCTTGTCGGAGAAATATCTAAAATTGGCAACGCGTGATTCCACAGAATCTACAAATGAATTTTTATATATAGCATGAAAAATTATCAAATATGGTTTTGGCACCTGACAGATATTTTGGTCCGATTGCACATCCCAAAATGAATAGAAAATTACCAGAGATTTCATTGTTATTTAGGTTGTTCTATCAAATGGCAATAAATGTAATAACAAGGAGGAGGTTATAACTATTTCACGTTTTTTTTCTGAAAGACAATTGCGCACTTCTGGTGGGCCAATGACCAAGTCCTCAAAACATGAAATCAAACATTCCTCATGTCACCAAATCGAAATGATAGGCTCGAGAACCCCACTCCCGTCGCTGTATATTCCAATGAACACATCTGCTGTGCCAGCATTTCGTATTTCCTTTGCTAAAAATGAATAACAATGAAAATGCAGGATAAAGCGCGATCTGACTCCAATTCGTTGCACCCTGTTGTTTTTGTACTTATCAAGCCTACGATTCAGTTATTTGCGCAACTACTCGCTCCTCGCCTGCGATCTCTGGAGTTCAATGGCGTATGGATTAGAACAGATCTTGTTGTTTCTGTATGAGCGATCAACCTGCTTTGTTGCGCATCTTTATGGTTTGGTGCTGCTTGCTCCCATACATCGAAATCGGCGGGGGGATGAAACGCTTCACTTTGTTTCTTCCAATGTGTGTATCCTTTTTCTGCTCGCGGTTAAGTCGAAGAAGAAAGTTATTAGTTGAATAAGGTGCCAGAGTCGGATAATAAGGCCCACCTTGCGAATTAGAAAAAAATACGTGGACATATGCAAGAGGATTTCACACAATAAAAATACACTGAAGATCCCTACTGAAACACGGTAGTTTGGCGAAGTTTCGTTGCAGTGCTAGAAATTGGCCACCAAACATTTTCAATGAGGTTTGATCCAAAAGTATCTCATAAGAAAGGTTGAACTACTGGGAATCCGTTATTAAAGAAAAAAATAACTAAAAGATTATAATTTTGGTAAATTTAGAGAAAATGAAGATTCCCAGCCATTACTTGGAAAGGGATAGAACCACCGCTGAAAGAGCTGGGAGGTTGGTGGTTCGTAATTAAGATTAACGGACTCCATGGCGCGTTGATATGCAAGGGCAGGTATGGCTAACCAATATGCTCTCACGTGGACTTCGACAACAGAGGAGACTATTTCGTTGGTCTTTCTCGTAAATATTCTGGTTTTTATATTATTATTAAGCTTAAAATAATTAATGGATAGATCCCTTTTCGATGAAAATTGCTCAGCTCGTATATTTATGTTTCAGGAAACTGCTTTCTTAACCGTATATGGCATACAATAAGCTACCTGAATTCGCAAGACTATTGCTTTAGGCCTGCATCTTGCAGAAATCTGATGACTTCATCGTACTCACAAATAGAACAGAGGAGCAGGTCTTTTGCATGATGGCAATCATCACATCACATTCTTTCCCTGTTGATAAACATTTATCATTTGCAGGTTCATTGCTATTGATATCTGGTAAGGTACGCGACACATGTATCTTTTGATTAAAATACGAAAGGTGCGCTGCAGCTGCGATTTTTGCAAATGAAGTATTACGCATTATGGTGGCTAACTGGATATGTATCCTCGAGGCAAAAGCACCGCAGGAATTAAATATTAATGAGGCAAACTCAATGAAATCTTCAACAATTGCCTTGAAATGGGTTTGCAACAAACATTAATCGATGGTAGGCAAATGAGATTATTTTTGATTTCATTCATGTATTAATATCATGGACAACAAGAAAAAAATCTATTAAGTTACAGATGTGCAATGATTTTGCTAAGTTATCAACATTAATAATCATATTCGGAAAAAGTTTTTCATAATCTACAAAAAGTGTAATCATAGACGGAAAATTGTCGCATGGATACATTGATTTTGCTATGACTTACAAGATTCCGAGACAGGGACTGTAATTTACTTCTCAGTTTGACATCGAAAACACAGGAGACAGTGTTATAAGATAAAAGTATATAATGTCTTTCTTTATGAATCACACGCTCTCACCAAGCACCAACAACAGGCAAATTATTCCTGCGCAAACGAAACGTTGCCTTCTTACAGTCTTTATTTATGGTAACCATTGCTACGTTTGTCTCTCTGAATGAAACAATTTTAACGGGAAGAGAAAATTTCGTTGGTCTAAAATTTCGTTTTCAAGAAAATAAATGCATTTTCCGCACACAGAGAAGGAATGTGATCACCCCAAATATGTTTCAACAGCAAAATTTTATTTTTGGACGGTGGACATCGAACATGTTTGTCGCAACGATTTTATTTTCTCGAAAATTATGTATTTGATATCGGCAACCATGTATATGTTTGCCGAGAAAACAACATTTTTGCTAACCGTCCAAAAATAACAATTTAATGTAATGACATACATTACAAAAAAAAAATAATAATAAAATAAAATTTCTGTGTATGCGCTTTTTACATTGTTTTAAGCTACAGCTATAATTAAATCATTTTAACTTTTGCTCGCAACAGAACTTTGTCTAAAATTTCATTCGGACACGAGGTGTTTTTTTTTAGATTTTTAGATGTGCGAACTGCCTAACACACATGAACCTTAAATCATTTCACTTCCACACCTACTAGATGACACTCCATAGTCAATGTAAATTATGACCATTTCGCTGACCCACTGAGACCTACTCCACAAAAACACCAGTGGCATTCCGCATTCATATAAAGGCCTTATCGTCTGCATTTCAACGACAATTGATGTTCGTCAATAATACAAAAAATATGCTTTCCTCTCTCACATTTATGCTTCACAATCGATTGTGAATCACTTTTAGCAACCATAGGTTTCTTGGGTACCTTTTCCAGAAAGAAACGGCAGAGAAAGTAACAACAACCAACCATTGCCGACCATTGACCTGACGTCATCCATCGATTCATAATACCTGAACGAACTCGGGTAGATCCGCTAACTTGTGACAAACAGACGTACAGTTTTCATTTGGCCACGACCAGTGGACAGTTATCTGGACGAACATTCCTTCTCATGATCGGTGAGAAAATGAGAAATTACATTTTTATGCTAATGTCCCATATCGCCAAGAAAAACGCACGTACATTGTACAGCGATTTGAGCTTGAATCGTTTTTGGCATTTGGGAAATGTCTCTTCGTGCTTGATGCAAAGCCTTTGTATGCCCTTAATTGGCATTGTCTGGTAATGACTTAACTTGGTTGCAGTATGGATGTGCAGCAATTCGCAAACGGGGGTAAAGTCAATCAATACCCAATGGTATGGATATAGCTCCCACATACATAACTGCATCACAAATTCAATGTGGACCGATTTCATCAACAAACAAAGCAAATGTCATTACCTTTGGTCTTCAGCCGCAAACATCTAAAGCAAATGTAGGAAAAGGTTTTTGTCCCTACCTCAAGAGGAAAACAATGGAAGAATAGCCCTCGTTACGCAATGCCAGACATCAAGTTTATATCGGAAAAAGTAAGCAGATTAAAGTGCAAGAAGGTTTAAATCATATACCACCTTGTTCCGATAATTGCAGGCACCTCTTGCATTCAGTCTCACACTAAAATATTATACACTTCACCCTAACGAAAATTTAAACGGACAAAGGTTCTCTTGACATTTAATGTGATTTCTGTGGAATAAAATAAAACTGAATTGAATGCTACTAGCGACCGGTTGCCTTTTTGAAGAGGAATTGATTCCATTTTCCCAATACTCTTTAGTATGTGTCAAATTGCATTAGGATAGAACAACAAATAGATGGACAGAGGCAATCTGTGGGCAAGGACCAATAGATGAAAGTTATTAACCTTGCATTTACATAGTAGTCATAATTGATGTTTCCAAGTGGCCAATAGATTTTTCCAAGTCAATAGAACGCAAAAAAATCAAACCCAAAGTGCAACAAGATATAAGAAATTCAAATATGTACACCACATATCATCTCATATAGTACACTCAATATCGTTTCAATAAAAAGTGAAATTTTTATGAATCCATTAAGGAAACAATGTAAGCCGAAGATCCAGTATAAATCTCTCAGATTTTCGACTTTTTCTATAAAATTAGCAATACACCGTGTATAAAAGCCTAACGATTACTAAGACAAACCACACACTTTGTTCTACTTTTTGAGTTTACTTCTTTCCATGGAGAAGGCATATTGTGCTGCAAGGGGGGGGTGTAAGCAGACGTTATTTTACAAATTTAAATAAATCGATTTTAGATGCAAAATACGTTTCATCATTAGACGCATTTGGCGGAGACTTTGTTTGCCATTTACTTCATCCTCGGCAAACGTTTCAATCGACGTCTCACGCACTTATCTATGCGACTATGGAACAGCCAACACCAACCGCCATTATCGTTAGCACCGAAAGGTATATGCACACCAATAAGCCACCAAATCCAAAAGCAAAGGCCAACTGTAATCCAATCGGAAACGGAGACGGTAAAGGCAACGAGAAGCGTGTCTACCATAAAGCACTGCCACATAAAATAAAGTAAAGTCATTTAAGTCAATTTGGAGATTTTTTCCACTGCCGTTTGTTGTGGGGCTGACTGCCGCTGTGGCAGGCCGAATCGGTGTCCTCCATGGCGCATTATTTGGCGCCAGCACTTGGTGGCTGGGTTTTGATCTATTTTTCGCATTTAACATGATAATTTAAAGAGTGAGCTTACACAAAATCACCATGTCTCTAGTATTTGTGAACATTTTGTAATTGGCATAAAATGTCAATTGATTGTAATGTTCGTTGTAGTAACTTCGTCATACGATGGTTACAAGAACAAAATTAGCTTTGAGAAAACGTGGAAAAGAGATGTGGGTGGGGGGCAGGAAGTGGAACAAATTAAAGGTAAATGTGTCTATTTGTATTAAATGGCAAGTGTAAAGTTTCATAGACTCGGTGCATAGTGATTCAAGGTGATACAATGGTTATTGTGTGACCACCAGTTTGTGTGGTTGATCTTAAGGAAATGTAATAATTTAATTAGATCGCTTTTGTTACCATAGTTGCCACAAAAATATTATATTTGCAAAATTATTATATGGAATTATTTTGATACAAGCTTATCTTAAAATAATGCGGCCTTCGGAGAATCTGTTACAATCGTGGAAATAAGTTAAAAGTACACGGATAACAGATATGCTTTGGGTGTAAAAACAACATGGTTGCTACGAAAAAAATTAACATATTTTGGTGTAGATATATTCAAAAAGTATAATAGTATTGGTTTGCTTTGTTATTGTTGGTTTATTCTTCAATCATTATTGTTGACAGCAACTAGAACAGTTTGTAAAACTTAAACGCAAGCATATTATGTTTCGGGGAGGAAACATTTGAAAAAGTAACAAAGTATGAAAAATAAACATAAACCATAAACATTTTTTACTGGTAGCCTTTTATAGGCTTTGGTTCATTTTTGTCAATACGGAAATTTCTCAACTGGCATGTACTGACGTATAATTCGATGTGTTAACGTTTTAGCTGACGCAAGGCAGTTTCTGGCACCCAGAGAAGAAATATGATCACCTAAACCTGTTTCAAGAAGCACATCGTTACTTTTTTCAGCGCGAACCAATGGTGACATTTTGGTTCGCAAAAATATTGTGTTTCTGCGTCACACTATAATCAAATGCTTTCGCGAAATCGAGATATATTATTCGAGAAAAATACATGGTTTCGACAAACATGTTACATGTTTTCCGTGAAAAAGTAACATTGTGCTCTTGAAACATGCTTGGGGTGACCATATTCCTTCTCTGCATGTGTAAACTGATCCAAAACACTATATGAGTTTTGTTCCACAAAATAGAGTAACAATAAGACGAAATAAGTTAGTTGCAAATTAAAAAGGAGAACATGTATGTAATATATGGTATAACACAAGGCAATTTAACATCTTCTCCGCTCATCCAAAAAGGTTTAAAGGTAAAAATGTTCAATTTAATATAAACTTGATCGAAAAAAACTTTAGCTATTACCCACCTTCATGTGCAGGTGGGTGATGAAAGAGTGGGTTGGTTGAGCTTTGTCACAAGACAATAAAACATTTATTGAATTTAATCGAACCACTTAAGAAGAGAAATAAGCAACTACACAACCCCACAAACTGATACACTAACCGAAATTACTGAAGTGTGGGCTTACCACAACGGAAACTTGGGAAGAGTATGACATATTTTGGTTGGTTCATTTCACAATACATCCAGCATTAAATTTGTTCGCCCGATATACCCACTGATAATGTCATGTTCTGTTTCAGTTGCAGTTGAAGCGTAACATTAATTTGGGCAATTAGTAGTATAGAAATAAGAAGATGGCATACCAATCAAAATTCAATTTCAAATTGATAATGAACTTTTGACAATACTAGGCTTCCCATTTGTTAATAAGTTAACACAGAGAATTTATTGAAATAACTATACATTTTTAATATGACGTAATATATTTTTTCACTCGCACGTGGGTAGTCCGAGAAGTACATACCCTACAAAACATAACACTCCCGGAAAAAGGTGCACAGAAACAATTATCGCCAAAATATTTCCAATTAAAAAATTTATTGAAGTTGAAAAAATTACTTCCAATTAAATACACAATGAAACATTTTTCGGAAATGATTAGTTTCTATATACATTCTATTCCGTACTTCATTCAATTTTGACTCTAGTCTAAAGAAAAAAACAACCAATCAGAAATGATTAGTTTCTATATACATTCTATCGGAAAATTCATAAGAAAGTATAAAGTCTTGTACAGAAAAATTATTTGATCTAAAAGCAAAATAATTATAAATTATTGAATTAAAAAATTGATTTTTTACTAAAAGTAATTAAACTTTTAATTGAACCAATTGAAAAATTAATTGAAGGTGCCGAAAAAATCAATTAATTTTATAATCAAGTCTCTCTTTTATTTCTAATTCATTTTGTGATTGATAGTATCATTTTTGTGATTGAAGACATTTCAATTAAAAAATTAATTGGATCAATGAATTTCATGATTGAATCCAAAAAAAAAATTGTGTTTAACGTTAACGAGAATAGTCTTGTTTTGTAATATAGAAAATACATTTACCAATGCGTACACGGAAAAACAAGAATGCCCGGTTCAAAAGATTTTTACACTTATGAATTTGTGTTATCAAAGCCCATTTAAAACGTGTTAAACATAACTTACAATTCCAAATTCAGTATTGGCTTCAAGTAGAAATTATGAAGTTTCAATTAAAAATATGTTTATATTAAAGTCAACAAATCTAAAGACAATTTTATTAATTCTAAAGAATCAGTATTATTAAAGTTAAGTTGACCTTAGTCGAACAATAATTTAAATCGAATCTCTTAACTATTAGGATAAATTAGATATCATAGAAATGCGTCTTCTATGGTAAGCAAAATTCGCATTAAAATTTTAAGAACACGAAATCTTTAGTCTCACTACAATATTATTTTCAATGTATGTACATTTCATTGTATAAATTTTGTCTAAACACTTCTTAATTTATTCAGTTTTTTTTTTTTCATAAAGTCCTATAAAAGTCCTTGTTAAACAAAACAAAACTTAAATTTGCAAATTCAAAACTGACATAAAGCATTGGCTCAAGTCAACAGCGTCTTTAAAATAAAGTCCACAAAAACGTCTGCTATTTTCTGTTTTCTATCCTTATGGTCTTGTTAAACAGCTGAATAGAGTTTAAGGACGATGTCTATAATATTTAAGAAAACATCAGAGAATCTTTCCACTGTTCATTCATGAGATTATCGCACACTAATTGTAGTGATTTATATCATATTACAGACCTTATACCAGAATGGGTACAGTCAATGAATCCCTTTCATCATACCACTAGCTTAAGACAATATATCCTCCATGTAACATATAAGCTTTTAAACCCCATTTTTTCTAGATCTTATGCAATATTTGAATAACCCTTCTTTCAGTTTCAAATTAAACATAATAAAACTGTAAATATCTTTACCGATCAAAGCTCATATCCCAGGCAAGTTCATTCATTCATCTGCCGTCCATTGATGTCTAAGAATGCCACTAATAAACGGGATCACTCATAAGTGTGAGTAGTTCAATTGCCTCTATTAGCCCGTCAACAGAAAGCAAAATAGACAATCTGACCCTATTTGGTGTGCTTCGATAGACGGCACATTGTCCGAGTTGAAGCACTTCTTTTGTAATCAGTTAAAAAACCAGTTGGAGCGCTTATTTTCACTGCACCATAATTGGGCATTGGTACTACCTCGATTATGGCGTCACTAAACTCACCAACCGTCGCATTGCCTTATTTGTCCAAGTGATAAAGATTTATCTTTAATAGCGCTTTACTTTAGTATATTCGCAAAAAAATTCTAAAGAACTTAAAAAAAGATCACATCTTAAAGACAAATTCTTCTGCTAGGTTTGCCACAGTGGTTTGCATTCTAAATGTAAAATACTTCAAAACGAAAGTTTAAATAGAGAATGGTCTCTTTTTATACGGTCCTCTTTAGGGTAGGTATTCTCTGTATTGGCCAAGAGGATATCTAAAAAAATTAAATTATTTCTTTTGAAAAATTCCTTAATGAAAACAACTATATCATCAGGGTATGTCAAATGCCGTCAATTTCACATCGACGAAAATAGTTTGTTCACCAGAATTATTTTATCTTAGACGGTAGCTTTTTAGCATGAAAAACAAAAATGTTTTCTTTCTGCAGTTAAAGGGACATGATTAACTGGGAGAAAATATTTTTGTTCATAGTGATAACATTTTAACATAATCATAACCACCATCATTCTTTTAAACGAACAAATTTCTTTTCTTCGAGATCATAACATTTTAGCACTGCGTTCTCTATGCGAATAAGTTTATGGTATTACTATCTTTCGTATGTGGAATAAATAATCTGATTTAAATCATTTTGGTTATCAATTTTTCGACGCTAAGAACTTTTAAGCACTTTTCACAAAACATTTTAACACGTGTACCGTAAGAAAAATATGTTCCGATATAAAGAAAATGTGTTTCGGGATGTGTTTTAAAACACAATATATTTAAGTGCAAACATGTAATGTTCCTAAACTAACACTAAATGTTTGGGACATATATGTTAATATGTTAGAATATATTATGTTTGGGGCATGAATGTTTCATAAAAATCATATGTGTGAATGCAAACATATATAAATTTAAAAATTTGTAGTAAACATACATATGTTGTGATATTTAATTCAAAGCGACAGAGAGTATAGAGAAAGAAATAGAGATGGAAACCGGGAGAGTTGACGAAAGATATCAACATAACACAGCGAAAGAATCAAAAGAGAACAATTTCTGTGAAACCGCTTGTATGTTATATTGTTTCGGAAAACTGTTTATGATAAGGCCAAAAATTTGATATGCTTAAGTCTAAATATTATTTAATTTGAATAAAGAGAATGGACATTCGGAACCAAGAGAATAAACATTTGAAAAAAAACAACATATGTTTTCGCCTTGAGAGCAGCATTTTATGTATGTGTGGACATGTGTTTTGTTTATCATTTTGGCATTATGGGCACAATTTTTTTCTTGGTTCGTTAAAAGAAATCAGGGGTCTTCATAAAAATAACGAAAGGGCACTATACTCTTTTTAGAGTTGGGACAGTAAAATGAAATAAGGAGGAAATAGTGAAAAATTACACAGTAAAATGTATAAAAACAAAGTTTAGTTCCTCTTTATTAATAAGTAGTCCACGAGGAGTTGACGGACACCTTCAAATATAAAAGCGGACATTAAGTTCGAGTTTTGCAGCTAAAACAATTTAAAAAGTTTATTTTCTTTAAAATTAATTATTAAAGAAAAATAAAAGGCAAAACTGGGTCATTTCACGTCTAAATAAATTTATGTTTATATTATAAAATTTTTTATGTATGTTTATAGTCGACTCCACGTTCTTCTTTTGTTAGAGCTTTTGAATTCCTTCCAAATTCTAAAGTTTTATACCAACATTGTTATTTTTGCAACAAAAAAATAATATTTTATCCAAAAATCAGTCAATTTCGTTTATATCAAGCACTGTTACTGACTATAAATCTTTAATAACCCACATTTCGAAGTTTCATTATAAAAATGTAATATAGTTCAGTCGGAGCAGGGATTGAACCCACGACCCTTTACATGCAAGGCAGACTGCTAACCACTGCTCCACGTGGCAAACAAATTTATGTTTCTGTTAAATAATATTATGTTTGCATGGGCTCGTGGCCGCTGCAAACTATGCTATATAAATGTAACTTATAACGATAATTATCTACTGGTGACTATAACTGCTACGTAGCCCAGTGGAAAGTATGTTGGCTTACAAACTGTATGGTCCTCGGTTCGATTCTCCGTCCAGGCGAAAGGTAAAATTTAAAAAAATTTATAAAAGTGAATAATTTCTTCAATATTATTTGTATTACAGAAAAAGGTGTCAAGAACTAAAAAATTTCGTGGAAGTGAAAATTATGTGAGGGAATGGGCACAATCTTCTGTGGGGAATATTCTTCCAAGCATATAATATTTTTTGGCTCAAGTTGCTTCCAAACATATAATATGTTCACATAAAACAAACATATTAATGTTTCGGCAGTATCCAATAATATATGTGCTTCCTGCAAAATATGTTTGGAACATATGTTAAAGAAGCGATTTTTTTGAGGGTGTAACGGCCATTTTCATGTAGCTTCGTTAGACTTTAACTGCCAGTTAACAGAAAGTAAATTCCAAATATCTTCTCTCCGGTTAACTTTAACTGAAAAATTTTCGGCGGGTAAGTTCCTAACTGGCTTATGGAATATACACGCAAGATTGCAGCCCATAATACGGTTTAAAAGTTAGGTTTAACGGAGCACTAACGGAGCTTCATGAAAATGGGCGTAAGTAAGACATTTTGTAACTTCGTATAAGTTTAACATAAAATTAACGCGAAACGAACATGGAATTGAATATGAAAAATTAACAACAAGATAATCCTGTAGAAATATAAAAGAGACAGGCTATCAAAGCTATTAGCATTATCAATTTAGATACACTCCAATTAGATCATTAAATTTATTAGATCATGAAACATATGTATTGCGGCCAACAAAACATAAAGTAACCATTGATATACGAGGTCAACACGAGAAGAATCAGTGAAATTAACAAGTTCTTTTGTCAATGGTAAATTGTAATTACCGATTGTGGAATAAAGGTTGAGTTACACATAATCCGTGCGTTGATGGAAGGGTTGATATTTTTCAGTTTGAAGCACTCTAACCAAATCTTTTGCTTTCAAAGAGAAAATTCAACTCTTCAATCAACGGACGCATTAACACATGGTATGTAACTCAACCTTTAAGAAGCAATACCTTTTTCATGTGTACATTGGTTACTTTGAAATTTCGTGCAGTTACACAAATCTCACGTGTTTACCCTGATGGGGATGTCGAAAAGTGAGTCTTTCATCAACAATCTCTTCGTCAAGTAATACAGAAACTTTCAAATACAATATATAGCATTTCTCAGAATTGAATAAATTCAAGCACAAATTTTCTAAAATTTGAATAAGTCGAAATGTACATAATAAGCAACGAAAATTCCTTTCTGGATCCGGAAGTGGTGCAAAATTGGATCAGAAGCAATGAATTTTACATGGTCTTGTCTTGTGCGGAAGTAATCTTTTTAGATATACGCTGCATTGGTTTCATATTTGTTCTTCATATGCGATATTATTTAAGTATTTCGTATTGTAGGTTAAAATAATAAAAACCACAAAAAATTGCTTATACTTTAAATGTTATTTCCTGACAAACAAAACTATACATTCAGATACATTAATAAAATATATTAAAATACAAATAAGCCTGCATCCATTTTGCACTTTATGTATAATACATCAAAAACAAATGTTTATTATCTAGCCCATAATCCTTTGTTCTAATTACGGGTTTAAAGTCTTGACATATAAATCTTGGCCTTCAATATAAGCAGGACTTCGTGCTACCTGCACTCGTACTTTATTAGAAGCATAAAACAACAATGTTTTATGATTGTTGCGTGTTATCCATCATCTAATGCGAAGGTTAAATTCATTAAATTGTCAAAACATGGAGAGTGATTCATTTCGTCGTTCTGGCAATAACTCATCCATATATCATTTTTGCAGCAATACTCATTCAGCAAGATTAATATTGACCAACATGTTCAATTTTTTGATTTAAAAAAAAAAGCCCTGTACAGGGTGTAAGGCTAATAAGATATGGAAAATATACCGTTGCTGCAACATGTTGTAACACTAACCAGAAGAGAGAAAAAGCTAGTGAGAGAGGAGCGCAAAAAGTTATAAAGACAAGATGGAGAAAATAGCAGCCAGTCATTTCACCAGACTAACTACCAAATGCTGGCTGTGTTCACCCACACGCTTACCAAGGAACGATTGCGCTTGCTCACCCACTACATTCGACAAAACTTACGTTTACTAGTTTCATACGTCTTCGAATCTACAGTCAGTGAGGTTTCTTGCGTCTGATTACAACATAAACCAGTAGCTCTTATGGATGACGTTACTCTTATTTAAACCGGTCGAATAAAGTCGTTATCGACGACTAATATGGTTTTTTGTTTGCTCTGCCGAAAGCAAATTCGTAAAAGCCTATTCGTTCAGTCAGTCAATCATTCATTAACGCGGAGAACCAGAACAACAAGAATCATCCACCGATAATAAACACTCTAGGGGAGAAACATAAACAAACAACAGCACCGGACATGGTTGAGTGGGATGGGATTGGTATTCACTTTAAGAGTGTAAGTCACAAGATCAAAACCCTTTGTACAAAAACCTCACCAAACGAGATTAGATGAAGTTAAATATTGGGCATACCCGTAAACCACATTTCGTTACCCAACAAACTACACATTTAGAATATCATATGCTATTTTCTAATTCGTCCAGAAAGGCGGGTACTTAGTTTGAATGAAAAGTATCCTCTTCGATAGGGTTTCTTTTTTAAAAGAGTGAAGAACTATGATTTTCAACACGAACTTAGTACTTGCCTCTCGATTTTTAAAATGAGAGAATTTCTTTCTAGGAAAGTGGGGTTAAACATAGTGCGGAAAATGTCTAAAATTTAATACTCATTAAAGATGTACCCAAATTTTAGAATTAAACTACTATGATAGTGGATAGAAATTCAAAAAAAAAGCTCGTCACCCCAAAATTTTTTTGTTGAGGAATATCCATTTAGACGTAACGAAACTTATCCTCATAAATCACTTACAATAGGTAGTTAGCAATAAAGTAAATAAAGGACGATATGGACACATTCAGCCTTTTTCAAAATTTGACAGTGTGAACCTTTTGATTTTTGAAAAACTCTTACCCAATTTTTGATTTAATGACCATTTTTTGCCAGAACAGAACATCTTACTGCTTTAATTGGTATGTGTTCGGGTAATGTGTAATGTGTACATTTTACAACAATTATTTATTTCACATTTTATTAAATTATTATTATTTATTTATTTACAAATATTTAATGTTTGGCGACATAAATTTTTTAGATATAATATGTATGGGTGCCAAATAGTATATATTAATTCTATAATTGCTCTAAACCATATAATGTATTTCGAAAGAGAAACGATAGAATATGCTGAAAGTAAAATGAAGTAACAAATTTGGACCTTAAACACACAAGAAACTTTCACTTAAAGTGTTTTTTCTAAACCATCTGTGTAGTCGGCGTTGCTCACCAAAGCATGTTTTGGGTTTGAAATGTTTTCCCTTTTAAAGCATTTCAAAACGAGTCGTTTTCCATACAAAAAATCAAATTCAAAAACACAAGTTTTCCGTCCAAAAACACATCAATTTTTATAAATGTAAACGCACCTAATTTGGAATATGCTCTGACTGATCATACTCTTTTAAAAATATATGTCAAATTATTAAAATAAATTTCATAGAAAAACAAGTGAGTAAAGCTAGAAAGTCGGGCGGGCGAAACTATTATCATACCTCAAAACCACCCCAGTGAATTAGTAGATAAGAAGTTTTGGAGTTGACGACCGCATTTCCTCTATTTTATGCAAAATTAAGAGTACATTTTTTTTTTATTTTTCTTAAACATAACCACAACTGCTGTAAGTATAATACTACGATAGTCCTTAGTATATAAGACTAACTAGTAGTTTTTTATATATATGTTTAACTATGAATGGGCAAATCTTCAAAATCTGCTGCTTCAGATCTAGGAGCTTAATACCGACTTAGTACTTCGGTTAGCAATTGGCTTCTAAAAAATTGAAATTTTCGCGATTTGTATGTGATGGGTGCAGACGTGTGTTGTCTGTAGTTGTCCTGCTACTTGCTCGAATTTCTTCTCTTACAGTGTTGATTTTCAGATCCCTATGTAAGATCACTGTTCCTTATAATACCAAGGGGGCATTTACAATACTCTCTCAAGATTTTTGTTTTGGGAGTATTTGAATACCTTGATAATACTTTCTCGTAGGCGCATCCCCAGGAGCTGGATACCATACGCATATTGGCTTTAGACGTTGTTGGTATATCATAAGTTTGTTTTCCGATGATAATGGATGACTTTCTACCTATCAGCCATTTCAACTCCCTATTTTTAAATTCAAGGCTTTCGCTTTTATTGATACATGGGTTTTCGCAGTTTAATTTGCCTAATCTAGTTCATTCCAAGGTATTTTGAGCAGAGTCAGCTAGCAGGTACTTGTTGGTCTTTTATGAAAATCGGGTTTTATTGTATTTGTCTTTGCGTGAAATCAAACCGTGAACAGATTTCGAACTGTTTAAGTAATCGCCATTTGTTCGTCCATTGCATCTACTTCCACCAGGGCGTTTTGTAGTTTCAAATGTTCGACGCTCATTGCAATTTCCTCTAAGCTATCTAAGACCGATCGTCGGCGAATGTCCCTAATCGTACATTGTGAATGTGAGGAGGTATGATGTATATAACAGTATAAAATGGGGCCAATTTTATACTTGTTATAATACATTAAGAGTACATTGTTTTGCAATTTTATCACAATCTGAACAAGAAAACGCCTAATATTAGGAGCTGATATTTGGTTTTATAACCTACAGATTAGGTCTGTATGAGTAGACATGCCGATATACCAGCGTTCATTAGACTCTATTCAGTCCATTGTGATACCACAGTGGTGGAACTTCTCTCTTTATCACCTGAGTGCTGCCCTATTTCTATGGTAACTCATATGACGCCTAATATTAGAGGCTATGTATCTTGGTTTTAACCTTACACGAATTAAGGTTAAGTATAGTGGCAGCCGCATTAATACCAGGTTCATTAGACTATTCAGTCCATTGTATAACCACAGTTGGTGAACTTCTCTCTTATCACTGAGTGCCTGCCGCTATTCTATTTAACCTAAAATGACAAGGGAACCTCCTTTTTTAACAGCCGAGTCCGAACGAGAGTTCCAAATTGCAGTGAAAGCACTTAGTAGAAGCTTTTGAAAAAATCAGAAAATTTCTACCAGCATTACATGAGGTAGGAAAGGTACATCGCTATGAAAACTAGTGTTGGTTCGAACTGGGTTGACACACGACCGGGTATGCAAGCGGGGCATGCTAACCAGTTGCACCACGTTGGCTCCCACCTACAGAGTTTAGTTGGCCACTAATATTGAGTTCAATTAAAAAATAGGGAGATTCGCTCAATTAATGTGTATATATGTGCCAAATTTGTGAAAATCGGCAACATATGTATAGTAAAGGGGTGCGTTAAATTTTCAAAAGGGCCGATGTTGATTCTGAATAAACACAAACTATTTAGGAAATTATTGTAATTTTATATATTTATTATGAATATTGGTATTACTCAATTATGTATGAACAAAATATCGGTCAAAATGGGTCGCCGCGACTCGTTGGCACACCTTCATCGATGGTCCAAATTTCGATGACACGCTGAGCATAATGGAGTTCATTATGCCGGTTAATGTGAATTGTTGCTGGCTTAAATCGACGTAACACCTTTGCCTTTCAAAATAACCCCAAAGATAAAAGTCAACGTGTCAAATCAACATGATCTTGGCGGCCATTTTGACATCGGCATTACGTGAAGATAATAACGGCCATTGAATTTGTTTCGCGCAAAAGAGCCATATGTTCGTTAGCTGTGGTGGAAGTGCACGTCCATGCTGAAACGCATATATATCGTCGCACATCATATCCTTACCAATTCGGGCCATTAAAAAGTTCGTGTTTATCAATCTCAGCGATAGCGAACACCATTCACCAGTAACTGCCTGGACGGCCTCATTTTGAAAAATACGGCCCCAATTATGCGCCAGCTCCAATAAACCGCCAACCAAACGAGTCACTCTTTGGGTGTGCATTGGTTCTTTTCGACAATCACTCATTGGGATTCTCATCTCGCCCAGATGCGCAATTCGTTTATTGACAAATGCTCACTGAAGGTGGAAAATGTGCTCGATCACTGAAGATGATTTCTTCGGAACCATCTGATCATCCACTGTTGCATTTCATGGAACCATTTAGACACGTTTGTTGGATTGTGTATCTCTCCAAAATTGAGGTAAGTCTATGAAATAGAAGAAATTCAAATAAAAGTTCGAAAAAGAACTGTGCGTTTCAGGGTGTGGTTCACATTCAACATCGGCCCTTACAAGTGTAACCGACCCTTTAAAGCCATATGTATAGCTCTAAGTATGATGAGCTATATAACATGACATATCTAAATATTTGAAATTTTGTAGTAAAAATTTAGTGGCAAAGCCCGATATACCACGCTCATTAGACTATTCAAGTCCATTGTGATACACAGTGGTGAACTTCTCTACTTGTCACGAAGTGCTGCCCTATTCTATGTTAACCTCAAATGACAAGGGACCTCCTTGTTTTAAAAGACGAGTCCGAACGGTAGTTCCAAATGCATTTGAAACGCACTTAGGAAGCTTTGAGAAAACCTCAGAAATTAACCAGTATTACTGCAGGTAGGACAAAAATACACCGCATGAAAAACTAGTGTTTGGTCGAAACTGTGATCTGAACCTCACCGACCCGCGGTGTATGCAAGGCGGGCATGCCTAACCATTGCACCACGTTGGCTCCACCTACAGAGTTAGTTGACCACTCAATATTTGAGATTCATTATTAAAATATAGGAAGATCGCCTCATTAAATGCATGTATAAAATGTAGCCAAATTTGTGAAAATCGGCAACATAGTGTGTAAAAGCTAATATGTAAGTCTAAGTCTCCGATGGCTAATATAAAGCATACATATCTAAATTGAAATTTGAAGTAAAATTTGTTCATAAATAGAAGAATTAATGGACAAATTTTGGGAAAATCGAGCTGTTGCAATATATGAGCTACATTTAAATGTGAAATCGATTTGGCATGAATATTTTGTTTGTTAAAGATCGGTCAATAAATAAAGGCCACTATGCGTCAAATTTAATGTTATTAGGGGCAATTTTTGTGAAAAACGGGCGATATATATATATATGGAGCCTATATCTAAACTCTAACTCGATCTTGGATGATATATTCTGCAAGTTTGGTTGATACCACATAAGGTTAGCCGTTGTGCTAAATTTTAGATA
>PGFW01005801.1:23180-35848 GCA_003123925.1 Haematobia irritans
AAAAATATTTAAAAATAGTTCCCATTTGGTTTTTTTTTTTTTAACCGTTCTTTTTTTTTTTTTTTTGCTTTTTTTATTTTTTTTTCTTTTCGTTTTTTCTTTTTTGTTCGGGTTTTTTGGGGAAAAAAAAAAAAAAAAAACAAAAAAACGGGATTTTTTTCTTAATTGATTTTTTGTTTGAATAAAATGTAAATAAAAAAAATATTAAAAAGATGCATTTTTGTTTTTAATATTGAATATAAAAATTAATTACAACAAAAGAGAGTAGAAAGTAGAAATTAAAACTGAGAAAACAATACAAAAAAAATCTATAGGAAACCAAAGGGATGTTCAATACAAAACTAGTTGCATTTTTTGTTTTGTTATCGGAGGGGAAAATGAGAACAAAAGTAAAACTAAACTGAAAAAGGCGTTTATACTTTGTTAAGAAATTAAAAAAAATGTCAGTTATAATCCAAAGTGGCCATCATACCAAGAAATCTTCAGAGGTATTCAAAAAATTACTAAAAAACATAGGGAATTATTATGATACTTTACTCAATATATTTCTTTGGGTTTAGTTTTTATTACTAAATAAAAAATGGAGGTTTTTCAATACAATTTTTCTATTTTTTTTTTTTTTTTTGCAAAATGCCAAAAACAAGAGGGGTTTCCAGCGTCTTGTTAATTTTCATATGTGAACGTTGTTGTTAGCTTACGTTTGTCATTGGGAAAGACATTTTTTCTTTATCCCAAAGTCTAAAAAAAAACTTTGTTTAAATTAATATTTTAATATATTTTATATTAAATTTTAATATTTTCTATTTTATTTTTTTTTGCAAGAAGTTGAATTTCGATTTTTGTTTGGGCGCCGTTTAAGAAACGTTTTACAGGTTTTTGGAAAAAGAACTGTTTTTTATATGCACTTTTCGTTTTTTTATGGTTACACGAGAATTTTCAGCGAGTACGTGTTAAGAAAACCGCGTATATATTTTTTAATATAAAATTTTACATTTTTTTTGTTTATAAACATAACATATACAAACAATTGGTGAAAAAGAGCGTTTAGTTGTTTTTTTTGTCTATAGGTCCAGGATATTTTTTTCTTAGATTTTCATAAATAACCAAAATTTTGAAAATACAGGTGTGTTTAAATATTAAATTTTAATAAACCAAAATTTTGCTTTTTTGCCAATTTTGAAGTGTTCCAAATGGGGTGTTTTTGTTTTAATCTAGAGGTTTTTGTTTTACATAACCAAGCCTTATGAATTCTCAAAGACATTGGAAATGATTTCAAAACTCAATATTTTTTTTTTGGGGGGTTTTCTTATATAGATTCTTTTCTCAAAAATAGACATAAAATAAGCCGAATATTTTTAAGGGTTTATTTTCATATAAAAATTTTGTTTTTGTTTTGATTTTTTTTTTTCTCAAATAAATATTTTCAAGAAGTTTTTCCACTGCGTTTTTGTTTTGCAAGATTTAAATACAAGAAAAAGGAAAGGTTTTTTTTTTGTTTTTAACTAAAGAAAAAACAATTTATTTCAATTTTTGAAAATACAATGTTTTCGTTTTAGTAATAAATTGTTTTTATTGGTTGCCACTCTTTTTCCATTGTTTTTTGCGATTGTACTTTTTTTGTATCAAACTAAATATTTCATTTAACTTCAATTTAAAAACATTGATTGATAAAGAAATAAATATAAAAAATAATTGATTGTAGAAAAACATTTATAAGTTGTTTTAAAAAAAGTTAAAGGAGGTTAAGAAGGCCATTTCCAAAAAACGTAGATCAACTTCTTGACAATAATTTGCAGTTCATTTCTGTTTTTTTTTTTTGTTATTAATCGCATGTCGAATATTTAAAATCATAAATTTTGCGTAGTTATTTTTCATTTTTGCATAATTAAAATATTAATTTTTAAATAAATGTTTTGTCTGTATATTTTAGTTGGCATTATGTACGCCAAAGATGACTTTTATACAAAAGAAAAACAAATGAAATCAAGTTTTGTGGATATTTTGCACATAAGTCGATAATTGAATAAGTCGATGATTGCATTACGCCTGTTTTACAGTTTGAGATGTTTTGACTCTTCAGTAATTCACAACAAACATTAGGTTACAATAATGTTCTATGACCAAAGCAAAATAGTTTGGTAAGAACTGAAGTTACAACCGTATATGCCAGAGAGAATTAAAAAAAATACAGGAGCAGTGCTGCCGCTACTACTTCAATCGAAGTATTTTGCTTCATTTTCACAAAATTTACTTCGTCACTCCTTCTTGCAAAAATCTGCTTCACGTTTTGTTCTGCTTCAAATTTTAAAATTTTTCCCCATATTACCTAATTGTTTTTCCTATTCCTTTAATTACGATGAACATAGCGGTTTTAATCATTGAATTATTAACCGATGTGGACAAATTTTTGCATAGTTGTTAGAGACCATATACTTACACCATGTACTAAATTTCAGCCGGATCGGAGGAAATTTGGTTCTCTTAGAGGCTCCGCAAGCCAAATCGGGGGATCAGTTTATATGGGGGCTATATATAATTATGGACCGATGTGGACCAATTTTTGCATGGTTGTTAGAGATCATGTACCAAATTTCAGCTGGATCGGATGAAATTTGCTTCTCTTAGAGTCCCCGCAAGCCAAATTTGGGGGTCCGTTTATATGGGGGCTATACGTAAAAGTGGACCGATATGACCCATTTGCAATACCATCCGACCTACATCAATAACAACTACTTGTGCCAAGTTTCAAGTCGATAGCTTCGTTTCGTTCGGAAGTTAGCGTGATTTCAACAGACGGGACGGACGGACGGACGGACATGCTCAGATCGGCTCACAATTTCAACACGACCCAGAATATATATACTTTATGGGGTCTTAGAGCAATATTTCGATGTGTTACAAACGGAATTACAAAGTTAATATACCCCCATCCTATGGTGGAGGGTTTAATAAAATTAATTCAATTGTTTTGTTTTCAAAAATGTATGCTACTTCAATTTTATTCAATCTACTCCACTTTTTTCCAAAATCTACTTCACTCAATTTTTCACTAGCGGCAGCACTGTACAGGAGGACGAAAAGTTCTCTTCTGAGAAGAAAACAAATGTCAACCGTATAGATGTCGCACAATGCCTGCAGCTTTGGTATTACCGACGTTGTGGTCGAAGCGCTGTTTTGATAAATTCTTTATAAAGGCATCCGGCGTTATAATTTCAAATTGCCTGCCAAACAATTTAATGGAATGAAAACATTTATAAATAAAAAAGAACATTTGTTACTACAAAGTAGGTTCTAAATCCTATTTTCCTTACGTTCCGGCAGAGAACTGAACTGGGTGACGCCGATGCAATCTGTATGATATTTGAGAGAAGCGCCGAAAAAAACTGCATGCTATTAGAGAAAATTTCCTCATGACTACCACCTACTGACGCAGTTTCGGTTCACAGATTCCTTCTCATATATTTTCATTCTCTCTGTATATGCCAGAGAGTATTAAGATAACAGAGGACGAAAATTTCTCTTCTACAAAAACAACAAATGTCAACCTAATAATGTAGCACTAATAGCCATTTGCTATATTGGTATAACCGACCGTTGGCGGATAGAGCCAGCTGATTATATGAAGAACATATTATTATTAAGGCATCGGCAGTTATAATTTCAAATATGCCTGCCAAAAAATTTAATGAATGAAACATTTATAAAAAACATTATAGTAGCCTACAAGTAGGTTCTAAATCCTATTTTCCTTGACGTTTCGTAAGAAGGAGAGAAGACTGAATGGTGACAGCAGATTTGGCAAACTGTATTCGATATTTGAGAGAAGCGCGCAAATATATACGAAATGATAATATAGTGAACAAACAGATTTTTGGATACACACCTTATCCAGCAGTCGTACAGTTCTTCAGCAGTTTCGTTCTCATATATTTTCATTCTCTCTGTATATGCAACCTAAATAGAATTGCCATACATTTTCGATATTGAGCATAGCTCACATAAGTAGAAGTATGCGCATACTGGTGAGACCGTTTAATTATTACCCTCACCGAGATAGTTAAATATTTAATTTAATTTAGTATAATTCATTAATAAATATTAAAGATAATTTTAATTGTAATATCTGATAAATGTAATTCCACTTAAATTATTTATATTAAGTAAATTAGGATATCATTTAATACAATTATATTTCAATTCAATTTATCCTAATAAAGCATTATTTCAAGCTAACAAGGCTATTCAATATTTTAATTTCAAAGTGAAGCAAATTGAGTTTTATTTACAAATTCACTTAAATAATAAATTTAATTTTTATTTAGGTTCATTTATTTTCGTTTTATTTTTTTAATTACTTTAATTACAACTAATTTAGATTAATTAAACGCTAATTTATTTTATATAATTTTAATTTCAAGCAAAATGCTATTTTTTTAATTAGGTTTCTAGTTTTTATTCATAGCCTGATATCGGTGCAGTGCAGCTGCGTTTTTCATTTAATTAAATTTGATTTAATTTAAAAATTATTTTAGTGTATCAATTAATTTTTTAATTCAATGTGAAAATATTTTTATTATTACATTTATTTATATTAATTAAATTTAACTCATATATTACGTTTTCAAAATTAAAATATGTAATTATACTTCTTTTTTATTTTATTTTAATTAAATTAAATTAGTTTATATTTAACCAATTATTTATATTAAATTATCTTCATTTTATATTAATTGTAAATAACATGGGATGTTGTTTTTTATAATTTGACTTAATTTAATTTAATGATGTTAGTTTAATTTAAATTTAGTTTAATTTTGCGTGTAATCTATAATTATCTAACCCTTTTTTTTGGGAAGAGAAGATTTTGTTTCAAAAATGGCCTTTACGATCTGACAAGAAGTCTACCATCGAATCGCGAACTCTCGATTCGATCTATAATCGAATAATACCGGCTATAAACTCGACCCTTATCGCTCCTGGAATTTTGCTCCAAAATTGAGTTCAATATGCAATTTGCTCATTATAGACTGAGCAACACTTGAGACAAATACAATGAAATTTTCGCTTATTAATATGAATTTTGTAATTTATATACGGCGTAAAAATGTCATACTATTTATGAAACTTTTCATTTTTTGTAAATGACAATGGTTCGTTTAAGTCCAATGAAAATTTCTTTGGCCCTCAATTCTAATTGAAAAATTTCTTTAAACTACTATAAAGTATTTAAATACCCCGTGAACTTAACCGTTAAAAACAGTTTCATAGAGAACTGATTGTGTAAACAGTATATAATGGAAGCTCTTACAGGATGAAAAAAAATCGGAAGAAACAACACGAAAGAATTACACTTCGCAAAAAGAACAAAATATGTTATTCATTGAGCAACGAAAGTAAAAATTTTTCAATAGTAATGAAATGTTACACAGAAAAAAATATCACCAAAATTTTTTCAATTAAACATCTTAATTGAATTTGAAAATATTCAATTAAAAATGAATAGAAATCAAACACAAAATTAACAGCATCAAATTAAATTTTTAATTGTTCAAGCAATTAATTTTTTCGTTTGACGTTGGTTGATTGAATATCATTTCCCATAATTACGAAATTTCAATAAGAAACTAAAGAAGTAATGCTAAACACTTACTTTTCGTGATTAAACCTAAAAAATTATTTTTTTTTCTGTGTACGTTAGATTTACAACGAACATCATTAGAATTTTACCGAACAACCATGTAAATATTTCATCACTTAGTAATGAAAATTTTCTTTGAGTATAAAATAATAAATATTTCTTACTTTAATTTTTATTAAGTTTTTTTTTTATACTTTTCAGTTCTTAAAATATCCACAAAATAACAATAAATACTTGATTTCATTTTAATTTTGGCTATATAATTCTTTTCTTGCAAAAATTTCCATTTTAATTAAAAAATTATTTTTGTTTTGTTTAGAAAAAATAAGTAATATTTATTACTCGAATAAAAAAAACATTTAGGACTTGATGTAAACACAGACATACACACAGTTTATTAATTTATAATAATATTTTGGAAGACTTTGTTTTGTCCATATATTTTATATACGAAAAAAAAAAATAACACCAAACACATTGAAATAGGTTTTAAAGAAAGAAGAAGAAAGAAGAAGAAGGGCAAAACACACACATCGATTATTGAAATTGAAACTAAAAATCCAATTCATTTCAAAAAATAAATTGAAGAGAAATATAATTAAGAAAAAAAAAAACAACAATTTTACGCATATTTAATTATGCAAATACACACATAATATATATTACGTACATTTAGATAGTATGTTATAAGAAAGAAAATTAACTCAAACATACAGACACACACGCCACACAGCTAATCAACAACAAGCCAATAATTCAAAGAAAATTTCCAAAAAATAAAAATAACAATTTTGAAAAAAATTATACCAAGGAACTTAAAACTTTGAAATTCTCCAAAGTAAAAAAAAAAAATAGTTTGATATCAATTTTGAGTGATTATAATATGGGATAATTGCACGTTGGTTAATTCCGCCATATTCAATTATTCAATAAATTTGTATATAAAAAAATAAAACATATTATTTCAATAGAAAATATTTGAATAATTTTTTGTAAAGCTTTTAAAACGTTCACGCTGCCCCATGGTCTTTATCATGGATATAAGAAAAAAAAAAATTTCAAAATTAATACACTGAGCGAAAAAAATTTATAAATTTCTAATATTATAAATTCTCAATTAAATTTCGGAATTTCTAGAGCAATTATTTCAAAAGTCTATTTTTTTTTTCTTTTAGAACAAAATAGTCGTAAACCATCTCATTTACAACATCAAAAGCCACTGTTTATTTGAAGATGAATTTCATTATAGCTGCTGAACTTTAAGACTGCTCCACAACGTTTAAAATATGAAAACCAATTTAATTAACCCCTCTTGTTTGTGCTTTATGTTTTTTTTTTTTGTAATATTGCTTTCAAGTTGTTAAAAAATATATTTTTTAATTAATAAAAAATAAGATGCAAAGTGTTACTTTACACTATTACAATAAGAAATAGAAAAATGTAAGTGCAATTTTTGTTTTCAATGAAATGAGTTCTATTTAATAGCATTATTTTAAAATATAAGAAAATACATATAAATAAAGCAAAAAGATATATATAGTGAACATATTTGGTTTGGCTACTTACTTTTTTTATTCACTAGCAAGTGGCCAGCATTGGAGGGATAAGGAAGGCTAGAGCGATTGAAAACAGTAGACATATTTACTATTGGTCAGAGAGAAATTGTAAACTGGCAATGATTAAAACTATAGATTTCGCAAAAAAAACTATAAGGCATAATTCTACATTTGCGTATTTTTTATTCTATGTTAAAAAATTCTGTTTTGCCTAAAATTTTATATTTATTTCCCAAAGGTACTAAATTTTTCACTACACTATTGATATAATTATATTAATAACATTATAATTATCAATTGTATTATGCTTAAATAACATAAAAAATTATTTTGAATTCCTCCGCAAAAAATATTTTAGCGATTAAATTAATATATTAATGTTGATTATTTGGTATTGATTCAAAACATATTAGTTTTAAGTTTCATTTTAAAATTCTTATTAAATTGGTATATACAATTTTAATAAGACCAATTTATGGAAATTGAAAAACAAAAATCCATTGCCACAATACTAATCAAAAACTTAAATCAATACACAAATTAATTTAGCCAATTATAATTTTGATTATAGAATTAAATTAAAACTTGTGCTGTGTTTAAATTGCCTCGTTTATGGCAAAAAATTTATTTTCATTTAGTTTGTTAAGAATTTTTCCCAACAATCACTTAATTTTATTTATTTTGAATAGAGTCTCAAATTTTTTGTTGACGTGGACTCAAAAAAAAGTTTTCTTGGATCTAAAGATTGACTTCGCTTTAAGGATTTTTGCATTTATTCCGGCCAAAAGATGCGCGGCTCCTTAAAATAAAGGACTTTTTTACGACCTACCCTGGCTTTAAAATCTAGGATCATAAAATTAAAATTGGCATACAGATCTTCATTCATCGAATTAATTCTCTTTTTTGCATATATTAATAAAAATTATTTTTTATGTACAAATAAATTTCAATTTCAAAAATCCAATTTTATTGGCCAATACTTCTAAGTAAAAACAGTTTTCTTAATGCTAAAAAAAAACACTTTAAACCTTAAGATGCAAATCCTTAAAAATAAGTTTTAGCTTATATTTGCAAGAATCACAATTATGTACAGTTGAGGGTAAGGGGGAATTTTTATACCCACCCACCATAAAATGGTGACGCGGGTATAATAAGTTTGTCTATTCCGTTTGCTAACACATCGAAATATCGATTTTCCGACTATATAAAAGTATTATTATTCTTGATCAGGGAGAAATTCTAAGACGATATAAGCATGTCGTCTGTCTGTCCTGTTCTCTGCTCTGTTTGTTAATCACGCTACAGCCTTCAATAATGGCGCCTATCGTATCGAATTTGGCACAGTATTAAGTTTTTTTGTATTGCAGGCAGGTCAAGTTTCGCAAGATGGGCTTATATCGCCGTCCAAGTTTTGATATAGTTCCCCATTATAAACCGACCTCCCGGCATTTGAGGGTCTTGGGCCTATAAAACCGTAGTTTTTACCAAATTGCCTGAAATTTGGAAATCTAGAGGTATTTTGGACCATAAAGAGGGTGTCGACAAATTGGTTCCGTATCAGGTCCATATCTCTCTCTTTTAAAAAAATCTATAGGAAACCAAAGGGATGTTCAATACAAAACTAGTTGCATTTTTTGTTTTGTTATCGGAGGGGAAAATGAGAACAAAAGTAAAACTATACTGAAAAAGGCGTTTATACTTTGTTAAGAAATTAAAAAAAATGTCAGTTATAATCCAAAGTGGCCATCATACCAAGAAATCTTCAGAGGTATTCAAAAATTACTAAAAAACATAGGGAATTATTATGATACTTTACTCAATATATTTCTTTGGGTTTAGTTTTTATTACTAAATAAAAAAATGGAGGTTTTTCAATACAATTTTTCTATTTTTTTCTTTTTTTTTGCAAAATGCCAAAAACAAGAGGGGTTTCCAGCGTCTGTTAATTTTCATATGTGAACGTTGTTGTAGCTTACGTTGTCATTGGGAAAGACATTTTTCTTTATCCCAAAGTCTAAAAAAAAACTTTGTTTAAAATTAATATTTTAAATATTTTATATAAAATTTTTAATATTTCTATTTTATTTTTTTGCAAGAAGTTGAATTTCGATTTTTGTTTGGGCGCCGTTTAAGAAACGTTTACAGGTTTTTGGAAAAAAGAACTGTTTTTTATATGCACTTTTCGTTTTTTATGGTTACACGAGAATTTTCAGCGAGTACGTGTTAAGAAAACCGCGTATATATTTTTAATATAAATTTTACATTTTTTTGTTTATAAAACATAACATATACAAACAATTGGTGAAAAAAGAGCGTTTAGTTGTTTTTTTTGTCTATAGGTCCAGGATATTTTTTCTTAGATTTTCATAAATAACCAAAATTTTGAAAATACAGGTGTGTTTAAATATTAAATTTTAATAAACCAAAATTTTGCTTTTTTGCCAATTTTGAAGTGTTCCAAATGGGGTGTTTTTGTTTTAATCTAGAGGTTTTTGTTTTACATAACCAAGCCTTATGAATTCTCAAAGACTGCTGCAGATTGTGGTACTTTATTTCTTAATGTTAATCAACTGACATTTTGTCAAAATTTATTTCTGTAAAAACCAGAATTATCAAAATATTATTTCTATAGAAAATTTTGTCAAAAATTTTATTCCATAAAAAATTTTGTAAAAATTTAATTTCCATAAAGATTTATTGTAAAGATTTATTTCCATAAACAATACTGTCTAAAATTGTTATTTCTATAGAAAGTTTTCCTCAATCGAAATTCATTCTATAGCACATGTTGTCCATATATATTTCATATAGGAAAATGTTGTCATACACTTTTTATTTCTATACGAAAATTTTTCTCAAATTTTTTTTCCTACAGAACATTTTGTCAAAATGTATATGATTTCACTTGTAATCAAATTAATAAAAATATCATAATATTATAAACTATATTGTATTTTATATATTAAAGAAAATAATTATTATAGAAAAATAATTGATTGTAGAAAAACATTTATAAGTTGTTTTAAAAAAGTTAAAGGAGGTTTAGGAAGGCCATTTCCAAAAAACGTAGATAACTCTTGACAATAATTTGCAGTTCATTTCTGTTTTTTTTTTTGTTATTAATCGCATGTCGAATATTTAAAATCATAAATTTTGCGTAGTATTTTTCATTTTTGCATAATTAAAATATTAATTTTAAATAAATGTTTTGTCTGTATATTTAGTTGGCATTATGTACGCCAAAGATGACTTTTATACAAAAGAAAAACAAATGAAATCAAGTTTTGTGGATATTTTGCACATAAGTCGATAATTGAATAAGTCGATGATTGCATTACGCCTGTTTTACAGTTTGAGATGTTTTGACTCTTCAGTAATTCACAACAAACATTAGGTTACAATAATGTTCTATGACCAAAGCAAAATAGTTTGGTAAGAACTGAAGTTACAACCGTATATGCCAGAGAGAATTAAAAAAAATACAGGAGCAGTGCTGCCGCTACTACTTCAATCGAAGTATTTTGCTCTCATTTTCACAAAATTTTACTCTCGTCACTCTTCTTGCAAAAATCTGCTTCACGTTTTGTTCTGCTTCAAATTTAAAATTTTTCCCATAATTACCTAATTGTTTTTCCCTATTCCTTTAATTACGATGAACATAGCGGTTTTAATCATTGAATTATTAACCGATGTGGACAAATTTTTGCATAGTTGTTAGAGACCATATACTTACACCATGTACTAAATTTCAGCCGGATCGGAGGAAATTTGGTTCTCTTAGAGGTCGCAAGCCAAATCGGTGGGATCAGTTTATATGGGGCTATATATAATTATGACCGATGTTGCGACAATTTTTGCATGGTGTTAGAGATATGTAAATTTCAGCTGATCGGCATGAAATTTGCTTCTCTTAGAGTCCCGCAAGCCAAATTTGGGGGTCCGTTTTATGGGGCTATACGTAAACGTGGACTATGACCCATTTGCAATACCATCGACTACATCAATAACAACTACTTGTGCCAAGTTTCAGTCGAATAGCTTTCTCGCTTCGGAAGTTGCGTGATTTCAACAGACAGGACGGACGGACGGAGGACGACGGACATGCTTCAGATCGGCTCACAATTTCAACACGACCCAGACATATATATACTTATGGGTCTTAGACATGTCTTTCGATGTGTTACAAACGGAATTACAAAGTTAATATACCATCCGTAGGGTGGAGGTTTTATAAAATTAATTCAATTTGTTTTGTTTTCAAAAATGTATGCTACTTCAATTTTAATTCAATCTACTCCACTTTTTTCCAAAATCTACTTCACTCAATTTAAATCACATAAGGGAGCAGAAAGAGATGAGAAAATATCAATTCTGAGAAAAACAATGTGTGCACAATGCCTGCGACTTTTGTATTACCGACGGTTGTGCAAAATGGATAAATTCTTTATAAAGGCATCGGCAGTATTAATTTCAAAATGCTGCCAAACAATTTAATGGAATGAAAACATTTATAAATAAAAAAGAACATTTGTTACTAAACAAAGTAGGTTCTAAATCCTATTTCCTTACGTCCGACATGACATACTGAACTCGGGTACGCCGATGCAATCTGTATGAATTTGAGAGAAGCGCCGAAAAAAACTGCATGCTATTAGAGAAAATTTCCTCATGACTACCACCTACTGACGCAGTTTCGGTTCACAGATTCCTTCTCATATATTTTCATTCTCTCTGTATATGCCAGAGAGTATTAAGATAACAAGAGGACGAAAATTTCTCTTCTACAAAAACAACAAATGTCAACCTATAGATGTAGCACAATGCCTGTTGCTTTGGTATAACCGACGTTGCCGGTCCGAAGCGCCTGTTTTGACAATTCTTTATTAACGGCATCGGCAGTTATAATGTCAAAATTGCCTGCCAAAAAATTTATATCCTGGAGAAATCATGCGCAGTCTTGTCAAAAAAATGAACGACGCCGTATTTCAATTTTCGATTTAAAATGCATTTTAGTCGACATTAGGAAATGATCCACAATTTAAGTAACTACTATTCAACCAATTTTATGAGTCTTTTGTTTATCACTCAATTACAAAACAAATTGACCCATAAGAAAACTAAACTCAATTTTGGCTTGTCATTTCTGCTTACCAGAATGGGTTAAATTATAGCGTCTTGAAATAAGCCGTAGTCAAAATGACGAAGGATGACGTTTGTGTACCAAAAAATAAGATGACTTTTCCAGCGGTTAATGGAATAAAACATTTAATAAAAAAGAACATCTTGTTGATACAAAGAGGTTCTAAATCCTATTTTCCTTACGTTTCGTAAAGCCGGCAGAGAACTGCACTGGGTGCACGCGATCCAAACTGTATGATCATTTGAGAGAAGCGCCGACAAAAACTACATGATATTAGAGAAAATTTCCTCATGACTACCACCTACCCGACGCAGTTTCGGTTCACAGTTATCGT
>PGFW01005801.1:35873-60517 GCA_003123925.1 Haematobia irritans
CACAAGACATTGGAAATGATATTCAAAACATCAATTATTTTTGTTTCTTGGGTGGGTTTTCTTATATATGATTCCTTTCTCAAACAATAGACATAAAATAAAGCCGAATTTTTGGTATATTTTCATATAAAAATTTGTTTTTGTTTGATTTTTTTTCTCAAATAAATTTTTTCAAGAAGTTTTTGTCCACTGCGTTTTGTTTGCAAAGATTTAAATAGCAAGAAAAAGGAAAGTTTGTTTTTTTTTTGTTTTTAACTAAAGAAAAAAACAATTTATTTCCAATTTTTGAAAAATACAATGATTTTCCTTTTACGTAATAAAATTGTTTTTTTGGTCACTCCTTTTCACAATTGTTTTTTTTGACGATCGTAATTTTTTTGTATCAAACTAGAATATTTCTTAACTCAATTTAAAAAACATTGATTGATAAAGAATAAATAATAAAAATAATTGATTGAGAAAAACATTTATAAGTTGTTTTAAAAAAGTTAAAGGAGGTTATAGATAGAGCCATTTCCAAAAAACGTAGATCAACTCTTGACAATAATTTGCAGTTCATTTCTGTTTTTTTTTTTTGTTATTAATCGCATGTCGAATATTTAAAATCATAAATTTTGCGTAGTATTTTTCATTTTTGCATAATTAAAATATTAATTTAAATAAATGTTTTGTCTGTATATTATTGGCATTATGTACGCCAAATGACTTTTATACAAAAGAAAAACAAATGAAATCAAGTTTTGTGGATTATTTTGCACAATAAGTCGATAATTGAATAAGATCGATGATTGCATTACGCCTGTTTTTACAGTTTAGAATGTTTTGACTCTTATAGTAATTTCACAACACACATTTAGTGTTACAATATGTTCTCTATGACCAAAGCAAAATAGTTTTGGTAAGAAATGAAGTTACAACCGTATATCCAGAGAGAATTAAAAAAAATCAGGAGCAGCTGCTGCCGCCTACTCAACTTCGACGATATATGCTTCATTTTCACAAAATTTACTTCGTCACTCTCTTGCAAAAAATCTGCTTCACGTTTTGTTCTCGCTTCAAATTTTAAAATTTTTCCCATTTACCTAATTGTTTTTTCCTATTCCTTTAATTAGCATGAACATACGCGTTTCAATCATTGAATTATTAACCGATGTGGACAAATTTTTGCATAGTTGTTAGAGCCATACTTATACACCATTACTAAATTTCAGCCGGATCGGGAGGAAATTTGGTTCTCTTAGAGCGCTCGCAAAGCCAAATCTGGGATCAGTTATAATGGGGCTATATATAATTATGACGATGTTGGACAATTCTGCATGGTGTTGACGATCATATGTACCAATTTAAAGCTTGATCGGATGAAATTGCTATTCTCTATCAGATCCCAAGCCAAATTTGGGGGTCCGTTTTATAGGGGCTATACGTAAAAGTGGACCGATATGACCCATTTTGCAATACCATCCGACTCATTCAATTAACAACTACTTGTGCAAGTTTCAGTCGATAGCTTTTCTACGTTTCAAGTCTCCGGATTCAGCACAAAGACGGACGGACGGACGGCGACGGACATGCTTCAAGACATAGGCTCAGCAATTTCAACAACCCACAAATACCTATACACTTATGGGTCTTAGAGCAATATTTCGATGTGTATACATAACGGAATTACAAAGTAATATACCCCATCCTATGGTGGAGGGTTTAATAAAAAATTAATTCAATTGTTTTGTTTTGTTCAAAAATGTATGCTACTTCAATTTTATTCAATCTACTCCACTTTTTCCAAAAATCTACTTCACTCAATTTTTCACTAAGCGGCAGCACTGTACAGGGATCGAAAAGTCTCTTCTGAGAAGAAAAACTAAAATGTCAACGCTATAGGATTCGCACAATTGCCTGCAGTCTTTGTATTACCGACGGTTTGTTCGAAGCGCTGTTTTGATAAATTCATTTATAAGGGCATCGGCAGCTATTATTCTAACAATCTGAGCCTGCAAACAAATTTAATGGAATTGAAAACATTAAATAGAAACAACATTTGTTATAAAGTAGGTTCTAATATCCTATATACTTGCATCATCGTAACTGAACTGAGGTGAGCCGATGCAATCTGTATGATTTTGAGAAAAGCGCCGAAAAAAACTGATGTATTAGAAACTTATCAACTACTACCAACTACCTGAGCAGTTTCGTTCGATATCACAATATATTTTCATTCTCTTAATCGCAGAGCGAGTTATAAGACTATACGAATAGGAGAAATCTTAATCTTCACAAAACAACAAATTAACCTATCAGCATGTACGCACAATGCCTGTTGCTTTTGTATAACGACGTTGCGGTCGAATGCGCTGTTTTGCACAAATTTTAATATTAAAGGCATCCGGCAGTTTATAATGTCAAATCTGCCTGCCAAAAAATCTAAATGGAATGATACAGACATTTATAAAAAACATTTGTTGCTATACAAGTAGGTTCTAAATCCTATTTTCCTTACGTTTCGTAAAGCCGGCAGAGAACTGAACTGGGTGACGCCGATGCAAACTGTATGATATTTGAGAGAAGCGCCGACAAAAACTACATGATATTAGAGAAAATTTCCTCATGACTACCACCTACCGACGCAGTTTCGGTTCACAGTTTCGTTCACAGTTTCGTTCTCATATATTTTCATTCTCTCTGTATATGCAAACCTAAATGTTGCCATACATTTTCGATATTGAGCATAGCTCACAATAAGTAAGTATGCCGCACTCTGGTAGACCGTTTAATTATACCCTCACCGAGAAGTTCAAAGTATTTAATTTAATTTAGTATAATTCATATTAGATAAAATAAATTGAATTTATTGAGGAAATAATGTAATTCCACTTAAATCATCTTATATTAAGTAAATTAGGTTTCATTTAATACAATTTGTATCAATTCAATTTATCCTAATAAAGCATATTTCAGCTAACATAGGCTTGTCAATATTTTAATTCAAGTGAAGCAAATTGAGTTTTATTTTACATATTCACTTAATAATAATTTAATTTTTATTTAGTTTCATTTATTTTCGTTTTAATTTTATTTAATTACTTTATTACAACTAATTTAGATTTAATTAAATGTAATTTATTTTATATAATTTTAATTTCAACAAATGTATTTTATTTTAATTAGGTTTCTAGTTTTATCATAGCCTGATATCGGTGCAGGCTGGTTTTCATTTAATAAAATTTGATTTAATTAAAATTATTTTAGTGTATCAATTAAATATCTTTTAATTCAAGTGAAAATATTTTAATATAATTTAATTATATAATTAAATATTAACTATATATTACGTTTTAAATAAAATATGTAATTACTTCTTTTATTTTATTTTAATTAATTAAATTAGTTTATATTTAACCAATTATGTTATAATTAATTATCTTTCATTTTATATTAATTAATAACATGGATGTTGTTTTATTATAATTTGACTTAATTTAATAATAGTGTTAGTTTATTTAATTTAGTTTAATTTCGTTAATCTATAAATTATTCTAACATCCTTTTTTTTTTGGAAGAGAGATTGTTTAAAAATGCCTTTACGCATCTGACAAGAACGTCTACCATCGAATGCGAACTCGATCGATCTATATCGATAATCCGGCTATAAACTCGACCCTTATCGCTCCTGGAATTTTTGCTCCAAATTGAGTTCAATATGCAATTTGTATTATAACTGAGCCAACACTGACAATACAATAGAAAATTTTTCGCTATTAACTAGAATTTGTAATTTAATAGCGTAAAATGTCATACTATTTAATAAACTTTTCATTTTTGTAATGACAATGGATCGTTAAGTCAATGAAAATTTCTTTGGCTCAATTCTAATGAAAATTTCTTTAAATACTAGTTATAAGTATTTAAATACGCCGTCGAACTAACCAGAAAAACAGTTCATAGAGAACTGATTGTGTAAACAGTATATGGATGGAACTCTTACAGGAAGTGAAAAAAAAAACCGGAGACAACAACCGAAAGATGTCACTTCGCAAAAAGAACAAAATATGTTATTCATTGACAACGAAAGAAACTTTTCAATAGTATGAAATGTTACACAGAAAAAATATTCACCAATATTTTCAATTTAAAATATAACATTTAATTGAATTTGAAAAATATTCAATTAAAAATGAAGTAGAAAATCAAACACCAAAATTAACAGCATCAATTAAATTTTTGTATTGTAACAATTAATTTTTTTTCAATTGCACGTTGGTGATTGATATTATCATTTCCATAATTAACGAATTCAATAAGAAACTAAGTGCTAAACACTTACTTTCGTGATTTAAAACTAAAAATTATTTTTTCTTCTGTGTAGCGTTAATTTACACGAAACATGTCATAGATTTTACGAAACAACCATGTAAAATTTCACAATCTGTATATAAATTTTCTTTGTTGTTAATAGAATATACTTTCAACAATACATTTCTATTTCATTTTATTAAGTTTTTTTTTATACTTCACTTCTTACAATATCCACCAAAATACAAAAACCTCCTACTCTGATTCTCTTTTACACTTTTGGCTATAATTTCTCTTTTCTTCAAATTTCTCAATTCTAATAAAAATTACTTTTTGTTTGTTTCAGACAAATAGTATACCTTCCATTAATGAATAAAATACAACATTTAGACTTGATGTAAACACAGAGAGCATAACCAAATCACATTCTATTATTATAAAAATTTTGAAGACTTTTATCCATATCATATTATATACGAAAAAAATAACCAAACGACATGAAATACGTTAGAATCGAAGAAAAGAAGAAAGAAGGGCAAATACACATCACATCGAATGAAATCTGAAACTTAAAAAAATCCCACATCCATCCTTCAATAAAAACTAAATTAGAGAAATGATAATTAAGAAAAAACAACATTGTACGCATAGCTCTAATCCTATGCAAATACACACATATATATATATCGACATTTAGAGTAAGATGTATAGAAGAAAATTAACTCAACTACAGCCACCAGACACACCACACTACTCAACTCCACACAACACCAAAATTCGAAAAAATTCCAAAAAATAAAATAAATTTTGAAAAAAATTATACAAAGGAACGTAAAACTTTGAAATTTCCCATAAGTAAAAAAATAACCTTTTGATGATAATTTGAGTGATTATACATTAGATGGGCGATCATTGTTTGGTACATTCGCCATATTAATTATTCAATAAATTTATATATAAAAAATTAAACACTATTTCTCGCAACTAAGAAAATATTGATATAATTTTTGTTCAGAAGGCTTATTAAACGTCACGTGCCATGGTCTTTAATTCATGGATATAATTCACACCAACCTGACACACTGACGGCAACAACAATTATGCAATCTCTCTTCGAAATTATAAATCTCAATTTAATTTCCGAATCTAGACAATTGTTCAAAGTTATTTTTTTTTCTTTTAGAACAAAATAGTCGTACCACTCTTCAATACACAACATTCAAAAAGCACTTTTATTTTGAAGATGAATATTCATTACTAGCTGTGCTGAATTCAAGCTGCTTCACAACGTTTAAATAGTGAAACCATTTAATTAACCGCGCTCTTGGTTTTGCTTATGTTTTTGTTTCTTTGTAATATTTCTGCTTCAATTGTTAATAAGATTAATTTCTTTAATTTAATTAAAATAAAGATCAAAGTTACTATTACAGAATTACAATAGAAATACGAAAAATGTAGTGCAGTCTGCCCCCGCCGAATTTTGTTTCATAAAATTGGAGTTCTATTTAAAAGATTATTTTAAATTATAAGAAAAATACATAACAATAAAGCAAAAGATATAATAGTGTAACAATTTGTTTGGCAACTTATTTTATTCTACTAAGGCAATGCACAGCGTTGGGGGAATAAGGAAGGCTAGAGAGGGAGTTGAAAACAGTACGACATATTTACTATGGAGAGAGAAATTGTAAATGGCAATGATAAAATAAAGATTTCGCAAAAAAAAAAACTATAAGCGCATAAATTCTACTTTGGTGTTTTTTCTATATTATTGTTAAAAAAAAATCTTTTTGTCTAAAATTTATATTTTTATTGATTCCGCAAAGGTCTTAAATCTTCACATACTAGCATCATTGACTATGAATTTATTAGATAAATTTATTATATCGAAAATTAGGTGGTTTCGCTTTCACAGAACCAGCTAACGAGAGCTAAAACTATTTGATTCCGCGAAAAATTATTTAGAGATTCAATTTATTTATTTAAATGATTATTGGTTTGATTAAAATTATTTAGTTTCAATTTCATTAAATTTATATTAATAATTTTATTACAATTTTAGATAAGACAATTTTGGAAATTGAAAACAAAAATCTTATTGCCAAATAAATCTCAAAACTTAAAATCAATTACACAATATAATTTACCAATTATAATTAAAAAAAAAGTCAAGTTTCATCTTATGGTGAAATTAACTTACGGTTTATGGCCAACACAATTTTTTCATTAGTTTGTTATAGGATTTTGCCGCAGGCCAATGAATTTTATTTATTGAAGTATGTCTCAAAATTTTTTTGAACGTGGTATCAATTTTGATATGCCTGAAAAAAATAAATTCATTACTAAAAGCAGGAATATCTATTGCCTGACTTTTTTCTTCTTCTGCGCAATTGATTTTTATCAGATCCTTTAAATTTGTCATTCCGATTGTAAACATTGAAATTTGGTCGTGGCTGACAGAATTCAAGGTCAATTTGTGCCGATGTTCCGTCCGTCTGTGCAATCATGTTAACTTTTCGAAAGAAACAAACTGAAACTTTGGGTAATATTGTTATCTGATTGCAGTTCGGATGGCATGGACTACTGCCAATATCGGAACTCTGTTAGGTTAAACGCTCTATAATCGACTAAACAAACCATACAATGAAAAAAATTATGCCCTGGATTCAAAGGATTTGGTCTTTACTATTTAACAATCTTTGTAATTGATTCCCAGCGCAAAGACGAGCAATACAGTAAGGATACATTTTAGAGCAACAATTCTCTTTTAAACTTGGGTTTGTGTACTTGCTTTCTAGAAGCAAATTTTAATTTGTTTCCATTTTTATCAGCTTTGTTTCTTCATATGCTAGTCAAAGTCCTTTAAAAAACGGCCGTTAACAACAACTTTGATAGTTTCGAAATTAAAGACTCATTACTTCGCAGTAGAAATTATTCTATCGTGTTTCAAGTAAAAACGGTCTATGTTCTCCTAAATTCTTGACAATTTTTTCTTTGGTAGATCAGATGCCAAAGGGACAACGAATTTAAAGACAATTTTCCATAAATTTAGAAGGAATATTTTCGACATAACTTAAAGCAAGTGTGACCTCATGTATGAATACCCCAGTTTTCAAGGTGCAAATACTTAATTATGGAAGATTGTCTTCATTCATAGTTCATATGAAAAGCTTTATCGACTTTTTGGAACAAGGAAATGCAAGCAAAATTTGCATGCGATATTTAAAGACATAGACAATGCTTTGGACACTCACACAATATTTTTTTTCAGTGTAGAAAATGATAATTTCATCCGATTGCCGGTTGAAATACAGTAAGGGGCCAAGGTGTGTCAATATACCGCGGTTATTTTGAAAATTGTTATAGGTGTATCGAAAATCCCATTTTTTTAAAACACCCGATATTTCGGTGTTTGTAATTGTGCTCAATACCAGTTTACGGGTTATAACCGAAAAAAATAAAAATTAGCTGAAAATTAGTTTGAAAACACTCATATTTATTTAAAAAATCAAAAATAACACATAACTTGTAATAAAATAAACATTTTAAACAAAGCTAAAGATTAAATTAAATGTGTTTTATTGCGCAGTGTCAATAGTAAAACTTAATGTTCGTAATTGGTGCTCCTTTCCAAGTGAGTATTTTCGTTTATATTGTTATATGTAGCTGACACATCAAATGTTTTCTTTTGTTGAGGAGAGAATTTTAGACAAAGCGATATTTTTTTTATTGACTTCGCTAAATGTTCTTGAAAAGCAAATAAAAAAAATTTGAAGTCACAGTTTCGTTCTCATATATTTTCATTCTCTCTGTATATGCAAACCTAAATGTTGCCATACATTTTCGATATTGAGCATAGCTCACAATAAGTAAGTATGCCGCACTCTGGTAGACCGTTTAATTATACCCTCACCGAGAAGTTCAAAGTATTTAATTTAATTTAGTATAATTCATTTAGATAAAATTAAATGTAATTTATTGGAAATAAATGTAATTCCACTTAAATTATCTTATATTAAGTAAATTAGGTTTCATTTAATACAATTTGTATCAATTCAATTTATCCTAATAAAGCATATTTCAGCTAACATAGGCTTGTCAACATATTTTAATTCAAGTGAAGCAAATTGAGTTTTATTTTACATATTCACTTAATAATAATTTAATTTTTATTTAGTTTCATTTATTTTCGTTTTAATTTTATTTAATTACTTTATTACAACTAATTTAGATTTACATTTAAATGTACATATCATGTTGTATTAATTTTAATTTCAACAAATGTATTTTATTTTAATTAGGTTTCTAGTTTTATCATAGCCTGATATCGGTGCAGGCTGGTTTTCATTTAATAAAATTTGATTTAATTAAAATTATTTTAGTGTATCAATTAAATATTTTTAATTCAAGTGAAAATATTTTTAATATAATTTAATTATATAATTAAATTTAACTATATATTACGTTTTAAATAAAATATGTAATATACTTCTTTTTATTTTATTTTAATTAAATTAAATTAGTTTATATTTAACCAATTATGTTATATTAAATTATCTTCATTTTATATTAATTTAATAACATGGATGTTGTTTTATTATAATTTGACTTAATTTAATTTAATGTGTTAGTTTATTTAAATTTAGTTTAATTTCGTGTAATCTATAAATTATCTAATCCTTTTTTTTGGGAAGAGAGATTGGTTAAAAATGCCTTTACGCATCTGACAAGAACGTCTACCATCGAATGCGAACTCGATCGATCTATATCGATAATACCGGCTATAAACTCGACCCTTATCGCTCCTGGAATTTTGCTCCAAATTGAGTTCAATATGCAATTTGTCATTATAACTGAGCCAACACTGGACAAATACAATGAAAATTTTCGCTATTAATATGAATTTTGTATTTAATAGCGTAAAATGTCATACTATTTATGAAACTTTTCATTTTTGTAATGACAATGGTTCGTTAAGTCAATGAAAAATTTCTTTGGCTCAATTCTAATGAAAATTTCTTTAAATACCTATAAGTATTTAAATACCCGTGAACTAACCGTAAAAACAGTTCATAGAGAACTGATTGTGTAAACAGTATATGATGGAACTCTTACAGGAAGTGAAAAAAAAATCGGAGACAACACCGAAAGAATTCACTTCGCAAAAAGAACAAAATATGTTATTCATTGACAACGAAAGAAACTTTTCAATAGTATGAAATGTTACACAGAAAAAAATATCACCAATATTTTTTCAATTAAAATCTTAATTGAATTTGAAAAATATTCAATTAAAAAATGAATAGAAATCAAACACAAAAATTAACAGCATCAATTAAATTTTTAATTGTAGCAATTAATTTTTTCGTTGACGTTGGTGATTGATATTATCATTTCCATAATTAACGAAATTTCAATAAGAAACTAAGTGCTAAACACTTACTTTCGTGATTAAAACTAAAAATTATTTTTTTTTCTGTGTACGTTAATTTACACGAACATTCATAGATTTTACGAACAACCATGTAAAATTTCACACTTGTAATGAAAATTTTCTTTGAGTATAAAATAAGAACATATTTCTTATTTAATTTTTATTAAGTTTTTTTTTTATACTTTCAGTTCTTAAAATATCCACAAAATACAATAAATTACTTGATTTCATTTTAATTTTGGCTATAAATTTCTTTTCTTCAAAATTTCCAATTTAATAAAAAATTATTTTTGTTTTGTTTAGAAAAATAGTATATTTATTACTGAATAAAAATACAACATTTAGACTGATGTAAAACACAGACATACAAACACATTTATTAATTATAATAATATTTTGAAGACTTTGTTTGTCCATATATTTTATATACGAAAAAAAAAATACACCAACACATTGAAATAGTTTTAGAAGAAGAAGAAGAAGAAAGAAGGCAAAACACACACATCGATATGAAATTGAAACTAAAAAATCCAATCATTTCAAAAAATAAATTAGAGAAATATAATTAAGAAAAAAAACAACAATTTTACCGAATTTTAATTATGCAAATACACACATAATATAATATACGTACATTTAGATAGATGTATAGAAGAAAATTAAACTCAACATACAGACACACACACCGCAACAACTACTAATCAACAACAACCAAAATTCGAAAAATTCACAAAAAATAAAATAAAATTTTGAAAAAATTATACCAAAGGAACTTAAAACTTTGAAATTCTCCAAAGTAAAAAAAATAGTTTGATATAATTTTGAGTGATTATAATATGGGATAATTGGTTGGTAATTCGCCATATTCAATTATTCAATAAATTTGTATATAAAAAAATAAAACTATTTCTCCAATAGAAAATATTTGAATAATTTTTGTTAAAGCTTTTAAAACGTTCACGCGCCCATGGTCCTTTATCATGGATATAAATTCAAAATATACACTGAGGAAAAAAATTATAAATTTCTTGAATATTATAAATCTCCAATTTAATTTCGAATTCTAGACAATTTTTCAAAGTTATTTTTTTTTTCTTTTACAAAATAGTCGTAAACCATCTCATACAACATCAAAAGCACTTTTATTTGAAGATGAATTTCATTATAGCTGCTGAATTTCAAGACTGCTCACAACGTTTAAATATGAAAACCATTTAATTAACCCCTCTTGTTTTGCTTATGTTTTTGTTTTCTTTGTAATATTTTGCTTCAAGTTGTTAAAAATATATTTTTTAATTAATAAAATAAGATGCAAAGTGTACTTTTACAATTACAATAAGAAATAGAAAAATGTAAGTGCAATTTTTGTTTTCATGAAATTGGAGTTCTATTTAATAGATTATTTTAAATATAAGAAAATACATATAAATAAAGCAAAAGATATATATAGTGAACATATTTGGTTTGGCTACTTATTTTTTATTCTACTAGCAAGTGGCAGCATTGGGGGATAAGGAAGGCTAGAGGATTGAAAACAGTAGACATATTTACTATGGAGAGAGAAATTGTAAATGGCAATGATAAAAACTATAGATTTCGCAAAAAAAAACTATAAGCATAATTCTACATTTGGTATTTTTTATTCTATGTTAAAAAAATTCTGTTTGCCTAAAATTTATATTTATTTCCCAAAGGTCTAAATTTTCACATACACTATTGATATATTATATAATAAATTAATTATGAAATTGTGTTATGCTTAAATAACATAAAAAATTATTTGATTCCCCGCAAAAATATTTAGCGATTCAATTAATATATTAATGATTATTGGTTTGATTAAAATATTAGTTTAAGTTTTCATTTAAATTCTTATTAAATTATTACAATTTTAATAAGACAATTTTGGAAATTGAAAACAAAAATCATTGCACAAACTAATCAAAACTTAAATCAATTACACAAATTAATTTAGCCAATTATAATTTTATATAGAATTAAATTAAAACTTGTGCTGGTTAAATTGCGTTTATGGCAAAAAATTTATTTTCATTTAGTTTGTTAAGAATTTTTCCCAATCCACTTAATTTTATTTATTTGAATAGAGTCTCAAAATTTTTTTGAACGTGGACTCAAAAAAAAGTTTTCTTGGATCTAAAGATTGACCTTCGCTTAAGGATTTTGGCATTGATTCGAGCCCAAAGATGCGGCTCCTTTAAATTAAAGACATTTTTACGGACCTCCTGGCTTTAAATCTAGGATCAATAAAATTAAAATTGGATACAGATCTCATTCATCGAATTTTAATTCTCTTTTTGCGATATATTAATAAAAATATTTATGTACAAATAAATTTCAATTTCAAAATCCAAATTATGCGCAGGTACTTCTCTAAGTAAAAACAGTTTTCTTAATGCTAAAAAAAAAACACTTTAAAAACCTAGATGCAAATCCTTAAAATAAGTTTTAGCTAATATTTGAAGAATACAAATGTCAGTTTGAGTTAAGAGGGATTTTTATACGCCACCACCATAAAATGTGTGACGGGGGTATAATAAGTTTGTCATTCCGTTTGTAACACATCGAAATATCGATTTCCGACTATATAAAGTATATATATTCTTGATCAGGGAGAAATTCTAAGACGATATAAGCATGTCCGTCTGCTGTCTGTCTGTCTGTTGTAATCACGCTACAGCCTTCAATAATGGCGCTATCGTCCCGAAATTTGGCACAGATTAGTTTTTTGTTTGCAGGCAGGTCAAGTTCGAAGATGGGCTATATCGGTCCAAGTTTTGATATAGTCCCCATATAAACCGACCTCCCGATTTGGGGTCTTGGGCCTATAAAAACCGTAGTTTTTACCAGATTTGCCTGAAATTGGAAATCTAGAGGTATTTTGGGACCATAAAGAGGTGTGTCGAAAATGGTCCGTATCGGTCCATGTTTTAGTATAGCCCCCATATAGACCGATCTCGCCGATTTTGTTCTTAGGCGTCTGAGAAACAGTATTTTCTATCCGATTGTGTCTGAAATTGAAAATCTAGAGGTATTTTAGGACCATAAAGAGGTGTGTCGAAAATGGTCCGCATCGATCCATGTTTTGATATAGCCCCCATATAAACCACTCCCGATTTGGAGTCTTGGGTGTCTAGAAACTATATTTACCATCCGATTTGCCCGAAATTGGAAATCTAGAGGTATTGGTGGGACTAAAAGAGGATTGTTCGAAAATGGTTCCATATCGGTCCATGTTTTGGTATAGCCCCCATATAGACACGATCTCCTGATTTTTGCTTCTTACGCGTCTAGAAAAGTATTTTCTATCGATTTGTATGAAATTTGAAAATCTAAAGGTAGTTTTGGCGACCATAAAAGAGGTGTGTGCGAAATTGGTCCCGCATCGATCCATGTTTTTGATATAGCCCCCATATAAAACCAAACTCCCGATTTGGAGTCTTGGGACCTAATAAAAAACCGTAGTTTTTGTCCAATTTGGTTGAAATTGAAAATATAGAGGTATTGAGTGACCATAAAAGGTGTGCGCGAAAATGGTTTTCTTCGGTCCTTGTTTTTGTATAGGTCCCATTTAGACCGATATCCCGATTTTGCTTTTAGGGCTTCTAGAAACTATATTTACCATCCGATTTGCCTGAAATTGGAAATCTAGAGGTATTTGAGGACCATAAAAAGGTGTGCCGAAAATGGTGCTCATCGTGTCCATGTTGTGATATAGCCCCATAGGAGAGCTGATTTCCCGATTTTGCTTCTTGGGCTTCTAGAAAACTATATTTTTCTATCCCGATTTTTTCCTGAAATTGAAAATGCTAGCAGTTTTTTGGGACCATAAAAAGGTGTGTGCGCAAAATGGTGCCCATCGGTCCATTTTTTTGGTATAGCCCCCATATAGACCGATCTCCCATTTTGCTTCTTGGGCTTCTAGAAACTATATTTACCATTCGCTTTGCCTGAAATTCTTGAGCTACAATAAACTGTATTTATTACATGATTTGCATGAATTCGAAACTAGAGGGATTTTTAGACCACAAATAAGAGTGCCGAAATTGAAGTATATCGGTCCATTTTTTGGTAATAACCGCCATATAGACTGATCTGTCGATTTTTACTTCTTGGGGTCTAGAGACTATATTTTCTGGGCCGATTTTGTTTGAAAAATTGAAAATCTGGAGGTATTTTAAAGATCACAAATATGTGGAGTAGCAAATGGTGCCTATCGGTCCATGTTTTGGTAAGCCCCATTATACACTGATCTCGCCGGCTTTATTTCTTGGGCTTCTAGAATTCCGTAGTTTTTATCCGATTTTCTGGAAATTAGTTAATCTATAATAAATTTTAGACAAACGAAATTTCTTTTTCTTATAAAGTGTTTTCGTTTATTCAACGATTGTCTCTAAAATTTGTGTCAAAAGAAAACTTTGCTTGTCTAAATTACGTTTCTCAAAAAAGAAAACACTTCTTTCAGGGTATAGCAGGCGCACTGATCATGAAAATTGCTTCAAAACTGAAAGTAAAAGTTCCAGATTTCCTTCATCATGTATTTAAATAAATGCGAGAAAAATCTACAGATTTAAGATTTTAAATCAAGGCGTAATTTCACATATACACGATTATGTTTATGTTTTCTCTAAAACTCAAACAAAATTGGTAGGTAGACTCTTTAAAGTTTGTCTTCGGGAGCTGGCTCGTTTGGGAGAAGATTTGTCATCAAACCCCCTACAATTCTATATATTATCAAGTAACCCACTACGACGAAGGGTTTTTATAGTAAACTATGTATACTAGATTCATGGTTGGTGGGTATTTAAATATTCGGCCCGGCCGAATTTACTGCTGTATATACTTGTTTTAATTTAAAAATGTTTTTCTTTATTTGAAGGAAAATTTGGCTTACTTCAAAGATCTACAACTTCAGGAGAGAGACACAAAATTTCAAGATTTGTGTCCTAAATTTATTGAAAAAAAAATTTAAAGCAAGGATTATAAACTTTCTTTTAATTATTTAAAATGCCATTATTTTAATGAATTTTGTCCTTAACATTGCGTAAATTTCGAGTCCTAAAATTTAAGTTGCATAATCTTCCATATTAGGTCAATATTTTTTTCAGCGTGGGTATCAATTTTTATTGCTGTATAAATAAGTTCAAAGCAGAAAATCTATTCCTACATTTCTTCTTCTTTAGCGTCAATGATTTTTATACTCCCATAGATGGGGATAGATAAACTTTGTCATTCCGATTGTAATACAATGAAATATTGGTCTCAGACCCCATAAAGTACATACATTATGAGTCGTGGTGAAATTCTAAGTCAATCTTGCGATGTCCGTCCGTCTGTTGCAATCATGCTAACTTCCGAAAAAACAAACTTGAAACTTGGCGCAAGTAGTTTGTTTAATGTTGTTAGTTGCGGGATGGCATTGGACTACTGCCATATCGGCACTATTGTTAGGTATAGCCTCTATTAATCGAACCTAACCAAGCATGGATGAGTAATTTCATCGGATTCGGGTTGAAAATAAGGTACGTAGGTGTCAGTCTAGGCCTAGTGTGCCAAATAACCGGGTTGTTTTGAAAGTTGTTATCGGTGTATCCGAAAATCCGATCGGTTGAAATAAGGTACGGGGTGGCAGTATAGGTTTGGCCTAGTGTGCCCAAAATAAACCGGGGTTGTTTTCAAAAGTTGGTTATCGGTGTTATTCGAAAATCCCAATTTTTAAAAAACCCGATTTTCGGTTTGTTATTGTGCCCAATACCAGTTTAACCGGTTGAACCGAAAAAAAATAGAAATTAGTGAAAATGAGTTTCAACAAACTCATTTTTATTTTAAAAAACCAAAAAAATAAACAATACATTGTAATAAAATATAATTTTAAAACATCTAAAGACAAATGATGACGTATTGCCAAGTGTAATAGTAAATTATTAATGCCGTAAAGGTGCTACCTTTCCAAGTGAATATTTTCGTTTTATTTTTTATACGTACAAACGCAAAACATAATTCTTTTCCTCCCAAAACGAAATTTTAGACAAACAAAGTTCGTCTTCTTTCTCATTTGCTTTTCGTTGTAAGCAAGTGTATTTGGAGAAAAGTATATACTTTTTGTTGATAACGTTTTTATTCTTTTCCACGATTGTAAAAACAATTTCATAAAGACAACTCAAAAAAAAACATTGTTTTTCTTTGCTAATTGCATTTTCCCTCCACATTCTTTCTCACGTCTACGAGGTTTTTTATTTCTTAACATATTATTCTTGTAATACCAACGATGTACAAGAAATTATACGATTTTATAAACCATGCACTTTGTAAGCCACACACTAACCACTGAGCTATGTACCTGTTATGGTATCAGTAGATAAATTATCCATATAAGTTATATTTATATAGCATAGCTTGCGGCGCCCACGAACCGAAATAACAAAGTTTATTTAACAGAAACAAACATTTAGTTTGGCACCGTGGAGCAGTGGTTGCTACGTCGACTTGCATGCCACGGGTCCGTTGGTTCGATCCTGTATTCCGACCAAAGTTTTTTTTTGTTTTTTTTTTTACATATATTCCAGATATGTTCGGAAGATTTCCGAAAAAATGTTCCAATTTACGATGTAGTATATTAAATTTTGAACTGTAAAATGTGTTCTTACTAAAGACCTAAAGTCAGAAAAGAATAGTGTTTGATATACAACGAAATGGACTGTGATGTTGTTTCAAAAATAACTTTTTTATTGAAAAAAAAAATGTAATAAAAAATTTTTTTGGTGATAAGAAGTTTAAAATTTTTCGAAAGTCAATTCAAAAAACTCTAACAAAAGAAAAACGTTTTCGGTACACGTTTTCCAAACATTTTTTTTCTTTTCTGAGGAGGGAAATTTTAGACAAACGATATTTTCTTTTGACTTCCAAAATGTTCTTTAAAAGGAAATAAAAAAATTTGAGACACTCGTCACAAACTTCTAATAATTTAGGATTTTATTCTACTCTCAATCGAAAACCAGATTTCCAAGAGCTGATTTTTCAAGAGCTTCATGGAGAAATTTATCTGGTTTGAAATTTGGTATGTGATTCCAATATATAAACTCTAACCACATACAAAATTGGTCCATATCGGTCATAATTTTATATAGGCCCCATATAGCCGAAGCCAAGATTTTACCTTAGCCTCCTGGAAAAGCAAAATTCTATTCAATGCGATTCAAATTGGGTTCTTTATTTACCGTGCGAAAAGTTTTTCACTGGTCATATTATTTATAGACTCATGAACTGAAAACGATCAAGACACTGAATTGGCTTGTATATGGTATCCAAGTAAAAAAGGCGTGCGCAACAAAAAGTAGTGAAAATATTCCTTTTGTATCCGGAAGTGGTGCAAAATTATCGCAGAAGCGATGAATTTAACATGGGCTTGTCATAGGACGGATGTCCACCATTTCAACAGCCGTTGCACTGAATATGAATCATTTCTAAAGGTGCGATTCGAATTCAGTGTTTTGAATGTGATTTAAACAAATGTTAAGATATTTTTATAAACAATTTTTGAAATTTTTTATGATTTGAATGCATTATACCGATTGTTTGAACCTCTTGACCACAAATATTTTCAAAAATTCGCAATTTTTCTAGAATGGATTTAGCATTTTTTTCGGACAAAATTAAAAAAAAATGTACCATTATTATTCCCAGCAAAAAAAGCGGCGCCAAAAAAGTAATGAAAATGTTCTTTTTGGTATTAGGAAGTGGTGCAAAATTGACGCAGAAGCGATGAATTTAACATGGGCTTGTCATAGGACGAAGTCCTCCATTTCACAACGCCGTTGCACTGAATTTGCATCACTGTCTTGTAGGTTGTATCCGATTCAATGTTTTGGATGTAAATTAAAATATTCTGTGATATTTTTGTCAAATAAAATAATTTTTATAATTTTTTTATAATTTTATAATGGATTCTAACGCTTGTCGGAAAGGTTTGATATTTTCAAAAATTCACAATTTTTTCACATAGGAATTTCCATTTTTTTCCACAAAATTTAAATGATTTATACCATTTTATGAATTCTTACTCTGTTTTTAACCTATTTGAAACAAAACAAGTTAAAATTACCCATTGAAAGTATGAAAAACCAAGTTATAAAAAATTGAATTAAAAGAACTTCCTGGTTGTTAAAATAAAGAACATCATTGGGAGTGCATCTTCTGCTTTTAAAGTTGTGCCTTTGGAAGAACTTCCATTTTTTTGCTGAGATTAATCCTTACTCAGTTTTTAACTTATTTGAAACCAAAAAAAAAAGTTAAAATTACCCTTTAAAAATGTAAAACAACCGAGTTATAAAAAAATTGGAATTAAAAGAATTTCGTGAGTAGTTAAAATAAAGAACATCTTTACGAGAGGGCATTTTTCGAAGTGCTTTTAAAGTTGTGAATTTTTTGCTGTGGTATTTAATTTAATGCCCTGTGCGAATTCTTTAAAAAAGTTCAACGACAACTTAAATTTCCAAATTAGTGCGAGCTTCAGTATACAATTATGCGTATATACGCATTTTGAGCACTATTTTTATGCAATTTTTGATCTGGACATAAACTTCAGAAGAATGTCTAATTTTTGTTTTAGGTTAGGTTTAGATTATATGGCAGCCCGATGTACGCAGGCCACTTAGACTATTGATGTCCATTGTGGAATACACAGTGGTACTTCGTCTCTTAATTACCTGAGTGGGGCTGCCCGATTCTGTTAAGCTCAAATGAAACAAGGGACGCGCTTCACCTTTGTTAAATAGCGAGTCCGAAACGGACGTTCCACATTTTTGCGGTGAAACCACTTAGAGAAGTTTTGAGACGCCTGCAGAAATGTCACCAGCATTACTGAGGTGGGATAATCCTCCGCTGAAAAAACTTTTTTGTGTTCGGTCGAAGCAAGGAATCGAACCCAAACGACCTTGTGTATACAAGGCGGGCAATGCTAAACCATTGCATCGCACGGTGGCTCCCCAACAACATATGGCTAAAGAACTGCAAAACAGTCAACAGCATTTTTCGAAGCGTTATGACGCATGGGAAAATTTCAAAAAAGTGCTCAAAATCGAAATTTGGCGACAAAAAACTATAGAGGCTCATAAAAAAACGAACGGCCACAAATTTAACAAAATCCAGAAATTACTTTTCTCCTCTCATCGAGTACTTTGGTCTAAAATAATTGCCTTTTTGTTTGGGATTTTTGTGTTGCACTGTGTTATTAATGCAGAGTTGACCTTAGTCCAACAAAATTTTCTTTTAAGTAAATATACCCATTTTAAAGTCGGGTCACTTTAAAAAAGAAATGCATCATCTATGGTAAGCAAAAAAAGACCAAAAAAATTTTGGACCGCACAAAAATATTTTTTGCAGTGTGGCCATTAGAAAGATTACAATGTATCAAAAGTTAACATTACATCTGGCATTATTTCGGAATCAACTATCAAAGGCTATTAGCCAACACATCTGCCACATTAGAGTAAAAATCAATGCATAGTGCATAGTATGGTGGAAGTCCATTGGATGATTGAAAAATCAAACCCTCGGACACTCCATCCATATGGAGACGCAACCACAATGCAAGATCATGAACCACAAATGGAATGCAGAAGCTTAAAACGCAATGACTTTTTCAAATTTTCGACATTAAGAAGAAATGCAATGCCTGGCCTGGTGCTAACATAATACACAAATGGAGGAATTTGTCATTTTGATCAAAAAACCGAAAATAAGCCCAAGTAGGTTAGTAGGGTCTATGGAAATTGTGAAATGTAATGTAATCACATTTTGCCAAATAGAATGATGTGACCAATAGCTATGCTGATGACCCCCTATACAAACATGACAACTTTTGGTATTCAACAGCAACAGTTTTACTCAGCGAATCCAAAAACATGATGAAAATTGTATTTTTTTTGCCACCCTCATTGGCCTAATGAAAGGACACCCAATCATCAACTACTAAAAATGTATTAAATTATGCATGATTATGTTTGAGATAAATTGAATTTACGTTTTGTCGGCATTGCGTTGCAACAAAATTTCGAAAATACAAAAAAAAAACAAAAAAAACAGAAATGGCCGTGTCTACTCCAACATCATCAATAGCAATGAATGGATTTCAATTAAGACTGTATGACCAATGTCTGTAATTTTTTTATTTCATGTTCTGAATTGAAAGCAGTTTTATGGGTTATTGGGTGATAGAAATTATATTTACTATTTGAAAAAAAAAATATTTTCATTGGTGATATAAAAGGTTTGAAATGCTACAGGACAAATGAAGATTGTTAATTTGTTTCTTTTTTTATAATCTGTCCATCCAACCGCATGTCTATGATTTTATTCCCAGTTTGTGACTATAAAGGTTTTGCTTCAAATGCAAAAATAACAGAAGTATAGTGCAATGATGAAACAATCATCAAGTATTGAAAATAGTTGTTTGGCCCATTATTCAAAAATGTTATGTAATCAATACACCAAGTTTATGGACTTCATACCTTACACTTCACAAAAAGTGAACCCCCCTAAAAGAAAATTATATCGTACAAATATGGTTAATATGAATCATAAAGCGTAGGAAGGCCTCTTGGGGAGGGGGCTTAGACCCCCAGACAAATTTTTAGCCCCCCCAGAAATTTGAAACTCTATTATGAATTTTTGCCATTTTTTCAATAAATGTCAATAGTTTTTTTTTTATTTTTGATAAAAATTAAACAAGTATTATACAAATCGCACAAAGTTCCGCTAAAGACTTTTCATGACAATCGAATTACTTGGTTGTGGTAGCAGTTGCCGATGGCAATGTTTGAAGTCAGATATTTATGAAATAAAGCTGTGTTGCAACTTATGATGATTTAGTTTAGTCAATTTAATTAAAAAATAGTAATTGTATATTAAAACCTATCTTTCTAATTAATATTAATAATGCTTCGAAAATGCGTTGCCAAAAAAAGTAGCTGAAAAATGTCCTTTTTGGTCTAGAAAGTGGTGCAAAAATTTGGCGAGAAAGCAATGAATGTAATATGAGCTTGTCATAGGGCAAAAATGTCCAAACCTTTTCAACAGCCGTTGCAATGAATTTGCATTACTTCTTAAGGTGAGATCCGAATTCAGTGTTTTTGAATGTGAATTAAAAATTTTTGTGATATTATTCCCCAATAAATAATCTTTTATATTGTTTTTATGATTTTTAATGGCATTCTAACGCTTGTTGACAACGTTTTCCTCGAATAATTTCTCAAAATTATCGATTTTCTATAATGGTTTTTAGCAGTTTTTGTGGGCAAATTTGAATAATTTGTAACCAATTTTAATTTATGTCTTACTCTTTTTTTTAAACTATCTTGAAAAAAAGAAAACAAAACAATTACAACATTAAAAATATGAAAAAATGAAGTAAAAAACTTCCTGTGTAAGTTTAAAATAATTGAGGACATTTGAAGTACTTTTAAAGTTGTGCCCTTTTAGAACAACTCACCATTTTTTTTTTGCTGGGAAAAGTGTGGAACTAACTTTTAGTTGCTTTTTTATAAATTAATTGTCGCGTATTTTGATGTCTATTTTTTATTCATTTTTATGAAAATAAAACATTAATTGAACCTAATAAAGTTCAGTTTCTAATAAATTTTTAGCTAGGGGGTATAGCCCCCCCTAGGAAAATTGTCATAGCTACGCTAATGTCTATGATAATGGAGCCCTGTCTATTATATGATTAAGTAAAATTGATTTCTTCGGGGGAAATTTTCTCTGTAGAGGGAAAGAATCGGAGTTACCAGGACGTAACGGTTGTAAGTGTTATCAAACAAGTTATTTTTAAGTCGGTTATTTGTGACTAAAAAAATAAAAATCGAATGAAACTGCGTTAAAAAGAGAGTTTATTTATCCGTCATAATAAAAACTTGCTTTTTTATGAGTTTTATTTTTTTTCCATTTAGAAAGATGAATACTCTTTTCTTGGAGTTTTATTTTTTTTCTTCGGAAAATAAAACTCATTTTTAGACGATAAGTTAAAAAAATACTTGATGCTAAAAAGCTTAATGCGTTATAAATCCTTAATATAATTTAAGTCAGTCAGAATGGGAAAGTGTGGAAGACTTATTAGCTCTCTTGGAGCCTGTATACGTCGCCACACAAATGCTTCAAGTAGAGCAATTTTTTTTATAGCAATTTCTTTAAAATATGGCTTCAAATGAAGCTTGACATTCGTCGAAGCCCGCCAGCTCAGAATTTCTGACAATATTAGAACGGCGAGAAAAATTGCTGCTAAAAAATCCAACACTCCTTGCAGGCTTATATTTGGATGCGCGTCTTCAGCGCATCATAGCGAAGGAGCCTGCAACCCAAGTAAGTGTGGAAAGAGCATTCTCTGCTTCCAAATTGGTAAAGAAATCAGTAAACAAATGAATATGAGTTTTATTTAAAGGCCGGTATGCACCTCTAGCGAAATTTTCGGTAGAAAAAATTTATTTAAGTCTCAAACAAAAAAACAGGGATGTGGTACACAATTTTTAAACCAGCCTAATCGCTTTTAAAATTCGGTTAATATATGTTCCAAATATTTCTCAATAAATTGTTTTATTATTTACAGCCATTTTAAAATTTTACGCACACGAATGAAATTGTAAATAAAATTAAATATGTTTGCCTGCCAAAAAATATGCTTTTGACAACCCTTTAGATTTCATTAGAGGTGCGTACCCAGCTTACGAAAATTGAACGACTACCGGAAAATTTCGTTGGCATAAATAGCAATGCAAATTTCTTATGGAATGAAATTTCGTCCTGAAAAGAGTTTTTTATTTTCGGAGGAGAAAAAATAAACTCCAAACAAGAGTATTAATTTTCTGAAGGAAAAAAATAAAAACTCATAAAAAAGTTTTATTTATGGCCTTTTATATTTTTAACGTTGAAAATAACCGTTAACTTTGGAGTTGGAAGCGTTTTTTTTTAAATATCACCATAGATTCTGAAAGAGCTTTCCGAGATGAATCTATTGGTATATGACAGTATAGGTCTCCGTGGACTCTAACATGAAGAGTTTTTGAGTTTAAATTTTCTGGATAACAGGAATTGTCACAATCTCGCCATTGGCAATGTTAGGCTCATTGCTACATTGAGCAGCCGCAGAAAAATTTAAAATTTTACCCCATTTTTTCTTACAGTGGAAAATAAAAATATTATTTCGAATTTCACTCGTATCACCCGGATTATAAAGATTTGTTGCTTAATCAAAATTGATAAACTTTTGAGTTTAGGCTTTTTGTCCTTAGAGTTAGAAGTACGCAAAGATGAAAAACGATTGGAAAACACGTATCGCAAACGTTATTCTTTTCTTGCAGTTTTTGAATTCTTTAAAAATGTTGCAGTTTGGGAATTCTTTAAAAATGATTGAATTTGTTTCATTGGCTGACTTTTAACGACACCATTTCGTTAAAATAACGAAAATTTTTCTACTAGTGTATCTTAAATAAGACACATTTTAAGATTTCGTATTAAAAATTTAACCCTTAAATGAGCACTGTATCTTTTGGGATACAACCAGAAAAAAATTCTTACGTCTTAAAAATTTTTTGACCAGATTTCCTATTTAAATCAAATTTGATATACTTTAAAACATCCTAAACTGCTATTTTAAAGATATGCTTTCCGGAAAGTTTTGGGCAGTTACTTTTGGGCTATCTGCAATAAAAATTTAATATAAAAAAATTAAAAAAAACATAATTGGAAGATAAATAATATTTACCCACAGATGAAAGTAATGTTGATAAAAAACTATGTTAATTTAAAAATATCTTCTTTTTTTCTACTAAAAATCAAATTGTTTATTTAAAAAGTTAGTTTAATGTTATGCCCGAATACAACCAAACAAAAAAAAAAAAAAAAAAAAAAAAAAAAAAAAAAAAAAAAAAAAATATACTGAAAAAAATATTGTCGTGAAGCCAAAGATTTCATGTCTTAAAACATAACGAATGCAAATTTGCTTAGTTTTTAGAAGACGCATTTCTCTAATATATAGTTTTTTTCCAATTGTCCAAAAAGTCCGATAAATTTTCAAATGAAGTCGTATTGTAACTTAACATTAAGTGATTTGACTTAAAAAATGGGTATCATAACAATGAAAGGAAAAGAAAAATTTTTGGGCTAAGGGTCAACTCGACTTTTAATAATTCATCAAAATTCTTTAAAATTAAGGAAATTGTCTTTAAAATTTGTTGTATTTTTGCATCTTGACTAACAAAGCAAAAAATCATTCAAAATAGGACATGATTTTCAACACTTTAATTTTAAAGAACGTTTTACTTGAATTATAGCATAATCTACTGGAAGTCCGAGTCTGAAATTTGAAAAAATAAAATTGTCGTTACGTTCGTTTTTAAAGGACTTTGATAGCATTATGAAGAAAAAAAAGCCTGAAAAAACGAAAAATTTAAATTTGACTTCCTTAAGCAAGTACACAAATCCCAAATTCTTAAAGAGAAGCTTGTGTCTTAAAAGTATCCTTACTATGTATCTCCTCTTTTCTTCTGACTCGGTATCAACACCAAAATTTTTTAAAAGTAATGACAAAATCTTTTGAAACGCGGCCATGCTTTTTTTTTTAGTGTAAGTGTAAACTTAAATTATTTCCCCTTGCCAAAAGTTGTATTTGGTATATCGTTTTGTAAAAATGACGCGGACTAAAAAGGTTAAATGTTTTCGTTTAAATAGAAGTTTCTTACAATCGTTATGTGAACGCCCAAAACTAGGCCGGAATAAATAGAATACTTGAATATATGGGTTGCTTATGCGCTTGAATGGCTTATACTGAATAACTATCTGCTTTAATGACAATAACAGCTATGTAGCCAAGTGAATAGTTTGTTGGCCTACAAACTGTATGCCCGATTTTCCG
>PGFW01005809.1:18833-33598 GCA_003123925.1 Haematobia irritans
AAAAAAAAATCAAGTATATACGGCCGTAAGTTCGTCCAGGTCGAATCTTATGTACCCTCCACCATGGATTGCGTAGAAACTTCTACTAAAGACTGTCATCCACAATTAAATTACTTGGGCAAGGCATCTTAACATCATCTTTTAAATTGTAAGTTAGTCCAATTTTGGCATGGTTGTACCAAATTTCAACCGGATCGGATGAATTTTGCTCCTCCAAGAAGCTCCGAAGGCCAAATCTGGGGATCGGTTTATATGGGGCCTATATATAATTATAAACCGATGTGGACCAATTTTTGCATGGTTATTAGAGACCATATACCAGCACCATGTACCAAATTTCAACCGGATCGGATGAAATTTGCTTCTCTTTGAGGCTCCGCAAGCCAAATCTGGGGATCGGTTTATATGGGGGCTATATATAATTATGAACCGATGTGGAGCAATTTTTGCATGGTTTTTAGAAACTATATACCAACACCAAGTACCAAATTTCAATCGGATGGGATGAGATTTGCTTCTCTTTGAGGCTCCGCAAGCCAAATCTGGGGATCAGTTTATATGGGGGCTATATACAATTATGAACCGATGTGAACAAATTTTTGCATGGTTGTTAGAGACCATATACCAACACCATGTACCAAATTTCAGCCAGATCAGAAGAAATATGCTTCTCTTAGAGGCTCCGCAAGCCAAATCTGGGGATCGGTTTATATGGGGGCTATACGTAAAAGTGAACCGATATGGTCCATTTGCAATACCATCCGAACTACATCAATAACAACTACTTGTGCCAAGTTTCAAGTCGATGCCTTGTTTCGTTCAGAAGTTAGCGTGATTGCAACAGACGGACGGACATCCTTAGATCGACTCAGAATTTCACCACGACCCAGAATATATATCTACTTTATGGGGTCTTAGAGCAATATTTCGATGTGTTACAAACGGAATGACAAAGTTAATATACCCCCCATCCTATGGTGGAGGGTATGAAAAATAAATACGTTATTTGGTGAATTATTTGTGAGGATTTTTTATTGCTATTTTTTTTGCATTTCTTTCACTTCACTTTTCGTTGTTTGTTTTTTTTTCTCAGTTTATTAAAAAATAATTTCATAGTATTTTCTTAAAACAATACATGTGAAATATTAATGAATTCAAAGAGTTTCCAAATGTGCTAATACAATACATTTGAAATAGGTTTGAAATATACATAAGTTCAAAGATTTTTCAAATGTAATTTATATTCCAAGATTTTCATTACAAACTTAGTGGGAAATTATAAATTATTATATGGTGGAATAATTTAAAATTGAAAACCTTTTAATTAATTAGTTTTTCCTGAACAACAGGATTTTCCCTAAGTTGGTGGTAGATGGGACAGTAGGAATCTCCATAAATTCTTTCAATAAAGTAATTTCGCTTATTGGTCACATAAAAAGAACTGAATAATTTCAAAATTTTTGTAATATACACTTGAAACTCAACAATTTGAACAGTGTTTGCAAAACACATAAAAAACGTGGGTGGTAAATGGGACAGTAGGAATATAACCAAATCTAACTAAATAATTTTTAATATATACCTGAATATCTATATGAATCAAGTTGGTATAAATTTTGGAAGATTAATAAATAAATACGGTTATGTTTATATGGTGGAGATGGTATTTGTGAAGGAATTTTTTTAATGTGCTATTTTCTTTGGCATTTCTTTCAAACTTCACTTTTCGTTATGCTAATGATTTGGGGCTAAGGATTTTTCTTAATTGTTTTTTTTTTCGGCGATGTTTTAATTAAAAAAATATTTTCATAGTATTTTCTTGAAAACAATACATGTGAAATATTAATGGAATTCAAATAGTTTTCCAAAAAGTGCTTAATACAATACACATTTGAAATAGGCATAAATTCAAAAGATTTTTTGCAATGTTGTAATTTATATTGCAAAGATTCTTTCATTAACAACACTTTAGTGGGGAATTATAAAAATGAATTATGTTAAAATAATTTGTAATATCGGTTGGAACGCCCGTTCGGACTTCGGCTTAAAAAGAGTAGGTCCTTGTCATTGATCTATAACATTGGAATGCGGGCAGCACATCAAGTGATAAGAGAGGAAGTTTCACCATGGGGTATCGCAATGGACTGAATAAGTCTAAGTGAGCCTGATAATCGGGCCATCGCCACCTACTATGCCTAACGCTAATCATGTGGAAAAATTTTGAGGAACTTATTGAAAATTTCTCGGATATTTTCTGTAGATGTAAAAAGAAGATAGATGGATTCTGGACTTTCAATTTTTTTTTAAGTTTGCTTAAGAAAATTTCATATATCTTTTTTGAAACAATACATTTGAAATATAATGAATTAAAATAGTTTTTCAATATGTGGTGCAGTTTAGTCGTTTAAACTTTTTTGAAAATTTCCTTTTCAATATTTTCAGTGAATTTTAAAGGAAAACTTTTGAACAAATTTAGGTTAAAAAGTTTAATTCATTTATGAAATATTTAAATCACATTACGATTCGTTTTGTAATGTTAATGGATAGTAAAATAAATAATAGCATTTTTTTCAAAAATTTCTTAACATTTTTCTTTAAGGCCAATGACACAAAATTAAGTCCTCCGAAAAGATCCTTCTTGATAATAACTACCTGATATTGCTCTAGCCATAAAAAAGCTGAGCTAGAATACTAGGGAAACCTGTACTTTCCTATTGGACGGCTATCCTGATATGCTGATTACACAGATGGCAAAACAACAACTGCTTTTCTCTTCTGCCCAAGCGTCAATACGCCTTCAAGTTCCCCCCCAAGAAACGAACAAGCCCAGTCGCAATGTATTTCCCCACCCCGAAAAAAAAATGCTTTACCCAAAGCCTAAAAGGCTATATTTAAGAATGTTATCTCATATAATGGCAGTTTTCTTTAATCGCCGTCATTCGGCTTTTCGTTTGTGCCACTTCTAAGCAGTATATTTTTCTATGAACTTGCTTTTTCTGTTGTTTGTTGTATAGATGGTGAAAATTTGAAAACAATGTCCCCTTGTCATTTCACCAACACTGCACTCAACAGACTCACCGACCACACACACACCGCCCTACAACATAATACCAAGGGGTCGGTAGAAGGTGCATCATGCATACAATGCAGAGTATTAACACTAATACTCTCTCAACACATAATACTAACTGGGGGGAGAAGAGGAGCTATTGAAATGAAAACGTTAAGTTTGCAAGTGTGTTTTATTAACTGACAGCACTAATGACAATGTGTCAACTCTCCCTCTAGTAATTGCATTGATTTTTTAAGACATTGTAATAAATATGGCACATTTTATGTCTATATATATATATGCATCATATATATAATAATTAATAATTAATAATCATATAACGAAATGAAACGAAAAGCGCTGTATGATAAGATTAGCTAATAAAACACACAAATAACAACAAACAACAACACCACAAAACGCACTCTCTCAAGGGTTCATTGACATGGGAACACTGAACACTTCATTGTCAAATGCTACTTCTCCGGCAAATTAAAATAACTATAATATAAAAGCCGTAGCAGCAGACCAGAGCCCACAACACACAGGCAAATGCGTCAAACAAAATTCAGCAACCAGATATTTGAATGCTAATCAATGTCGACAATCGTCAAGCGCAAACGAATGTTTGTTGACACATGATATTAGGGCGGAAGTAATTTTTTAACCTTCAATTGTTTTATACCAAATACAATTTCATTTTTACCATATTATGTGAATTTATTCAATGGTATGCGAAGAGAAATTATTTATAAAACTTTTTTTTTGAAATAAGCGCAAGTTAATTCACTCGGGCTATAACTATAAAAGCAATATATTTAGGTAAATGAATTCTGAAAAATACATGAAAATTGTAAATATAAAATTATGAATTTAAATTTTAAAGAAGTCTTTTTAGAGTGTGTTCATTGGCAAAATTACAAACTATGGTAGTAGATGGCGGACCAATAGGGGAATATCGTAAAACGCACATTAGCATTATGAAGGAACACACTTACTAAAGAGGATCTTGTATGCAACAGGAATTGAGAAAAAAAAGAATCATTTTTTGACAAAACTGCAAATAGGTCTTCCATAAAGGATTTTTTTTTCAAGGAAATTAAAAAGAATAAATACTTTTTCAAAGATTTAGTGTAAATAAAAATTGCGTTTCAGATTTTCGGTATTGTTTATGACATTTTGATATTGAAAAAAAATGTTTGCAAAAATTTAATAGTTCTCATAAAGGGATTTTTTATTAGGGAACATTAAAAGAATTAAATATGCTTTTTAAAGATTATATGCAATAAAATGCGGTTGCGTTTAGATTTTTCGGTTTTAATGATCATTTTGATATGAAAAACAATTTTGAAACAATTGAATAGTTCTCATAAAGGCAGTTTTTTGTTTTTTTTAAAAAGAACATATAAAGAATAATATCATTTTTAAGATTTATGGCAAATAAAATTGCGTTTAGATTTCGTCGGTAATTTATGACATCTTTGTGATATATGAAAACTCAAAGAGTATGGCAGTAGATGGAACAGTTGGAAATAACAAAACGGCGATTTTTTAATTGAATATGCGACCACAAAGCTATTACGAAACGCTTATGAAAATCGAATTTCGGTGTAGCGTAACTTATATTAATATGTACTAAAAACAACTTTTTAAAATTTCAACACATTATGTTTCTCGGATATTTGTACTTTTATTTCTTGGCCTATATTATATAAAATCAGATTTCTTAAGTTACATCAATTAAAAATTGAAAAAACATTTATTTTATTTAATTTTTCCTCTGAACAACACGGATTTTCCCTAAAGTTTTGTGTGAGTAAGATTGAGGACAGTAGGAATCTCCAACAATTCTTTCAAATTAAATATTTCGGTATTGGTCACATAAAAATAACTAAGCATAATTTCAAAAATATTTTTGTAATTATGCAGCATTGAACTCACTAATTAAACAGTGTTTGAAAAAAAAAGAAAAATTTTCCTTGCAAAACACATTTAAAACGGTGTGTACGCTCCGGAGTTGTAAATGGGGAACAGTAGGAATATCACAAAAACTAACTAAATAATTTTCTTAATATATCCTGAATATCTATTCATGAATGCAAGTTGGTAATAAATTTGAAAGATTAAATACTAAAAAGTAAACACTTAAACAATCCAAATTGAACCATTCCGGCCCAATACAGGTAGATTTCGCTAATAACATTGCACAAAAAATCGCACTAGCAATTGCTGCTCATAATTCCAATCTAATAAATTACTGTAAAATTAAATATAAGCATGAATATGAAACCATAGCCAAATTGTAATAGTATAGCGTAGATATCCACGTCTGACTAAACGACTGGCACTAACAACCACAAGCATAGAATTAATCATTGATTAATAATCTAGAAATCTTAACAATAATCCATAAAATAAAGTCGAAATTTCATAGATGGCTTTAATTGAACATCCAGCATTAGCGATCTAGCGGACGATTCCTAACCAGTTCCTACACTTACTCACTCGGGCAACACGTTGAATAATAGTTCTTCAGATAGTGAGTTGACTATTTACGGAATCGTTTACTTATTTTCGATGAATAGACAAGAAAAAATGTCTTCATTTAATTCTATTTCTCGATTCGTCTTGCAATTGAGTTTTTTTTTAATACTTTAAAATCTTTTCACAAAATTACTATCCTATTAATCTAAGCACAATAATGTGGTTCACTATAATAAATGAATATCTAGAATAAGTGGTTCATACAGAATTATTATTAAATAATTATTACTATAATTATCAGTAGCTTCAAAATATAATAATAAGTTTTAATAAGCCTCTTTTATATAAAATAAAATCATTTTGTTGTATTATTAAGTAATAAATTCACTCTAATAATTTAATTAATTAATTAAAATTACTAATACATAGCATTCGCTTTCAAAAATAATTCCCACTTTTAAATTCAGATTTTTTGCTAATAAAAATTAATAAAATTTATTACTTATTGGTAAATAATATTAATAAAATTATTATTCTGGTAGTAGATGGGGACACAATATGAATAATCCACCACACATTCTTTCTTAATTTAAGCTTTTTTGCTAATAAAAATTTCATTTAATTTTTGGTAATAAATTAAATAATATTACATTAAAATTTTATAATAAAATATTTTATATATTAATAAATACATTAGCTTTCAAATAATTCGCTCTTGTAGTAGCTTCATTTTTTTAATAAAACTAATTATTAATTATTATTACTACTAAAATACATTCTATTTCAAAATAAATTAAAGATAATTTTATTGTAATATAAAATTTATTATTTTTGGTCAATAATTATTAATAAATATATTCACTCAATATATGTTCATTTTTATATAAAAAAAATTGTTAGTTAATAATTTATAATTTAAAAATCTTACTTAACATTTATTTAATTAATAAATGATTAGCTTCAAAATAATCGCCTTGTAGTTAAGCTTTCATTTTTATAAAAATAAAAAGAAATATTATTGTTTTTAAAAAATTTATTATTAATAAAAAATTATTATATTTTATTACTAAATAAATAATTCGCCCTTTTTTTAGCAGCTTGCCATGTTTTAATCATAAAACTAATATTAATTATTACTACTAAATGCCATTAATTTCAAAATACATTCTCCCATTAATTAAGCTTTTTTGTAACTAACATTTATTATTTTGGTAATAATTATTATAAAATTTTATTAAATATGTATTTACTGATTAAATGCATTCGCTTCAAAATAATTCCCCAAACCTTTAATTAGGCTTTTTTGTAATAAAAATTAAATTAAATTTATTATTGTTAATAATAATTATTAGTAAATATTTTTTATTACTATTATAATTATTAATAAATAGCATTCGCTCAAAATAATTCTCATTTTTTTGGTTAGTTTAATTTAATAATAAATAAAGTAAAAATTTTTGTAATTAATATATTATTACTAATAAATATCATTCGCTTCAAAAAATTACCGCCTCTTTAATTAGCTTCTTTAAAATAAAAATTAAAATAGAAATGAGTTATTGTTAGTAATTATTAATAAGCTATATTTTATTGGTGGTAAGATAGGGAGCAGTAGGAATATCACCAAAAATCTTCTTTAAATTTAATATTTCGCCGATAGATTACATACATATAATACACCTGAAACTAACTATTTTTAGTAGCTTCATTTTTATAATAATAAAATAAAATATATTATTAATAGTATTAGTAATAATTATTAATAAAAATTTTATTGATAGTAGATAGGGATAGTAGGAATATCATCAACTTCTATCAAATTTAATATTTCGCCGATAGATTACATACATAATATAAACCTGAAACTAACTATTTTTAAGTAGCTTCATTTTTATAAATAAAAATAAAAGTATATTTTTTTTATAGAATTTTTTTATTAAATAATCAATTGCTAATAAATATAGCAATAGCTCCAAAAATAATTCTCCTTTTTTCTATTAGATTCATTTTTTAAAATTTTATTTAGTATTATACAATTGTTTCTAATAAAACCAAGTTCTTCTGAAAGATTTATTATCTTTAGTTTATATGTATAAATGGCAGAAGTGAACTTAACTTTTAAATCGCAATTCAAGCACGACGTTAAAAAATTTAAGAAGAATTCTAGCATACCATTGAATCATGAAGGTTGCAAGGCTTACGCGCCAATACTGACTACTAACCAAAGTGGATTCAAGGCCTTTTTCATCAGTTCAGGCTTATTGTAGAATCATTTTGCAATTATGCTGCGTTCAATCATTACCCCATTCATAGCATTACTCTCCTGCCGCTCCCTCGCCTCTCATCGCCCTCTCGGCGCACTCTTTATCAATTATCACATATGAGATCTATCCCTACTGTTTCACCTGATTATTTAACCAAAATCCATTGTTATAAATATTTAACTAGTGAAAATAAATAAAAGCGTACTCTTTTTTGTATTTTTTGGCCGTCATAACAATTTACATACATATGTAAATGTACCATATATGTACATGCACGTATAAACATATTAAAATAAAATGGAAAATAAACGAACAAACTAACAAAAGAAAAGAAGAAAATAAATTGTTTGGCATGGATAATCAGCCATACTTAGGATAATGTCCGCAACAATGGCATTGCAATTGATAAAAAAAAAATAATGCCACAATTTTTACACTTGGCCTCTCCATGAGACCTGGTCTTAAATGCACTGCTGCACCATTTTATCTAAGGTTTATTGACTGATTTTAAAAATTATAAATACAACACAACAAAAAAAGCAAAAATAATCATATTGCTTAAATTATAATATGTGAGTGAGGGCCTAGCGGCTATATAACAATAAAAAAAAAAAATACGCCTTTAATAAAAAAATTCAAAGAGGGAGACAATCAATGTGTTTTGTATCACAAAATAAGAAATGTACGTAAGACGAGGGGGTGGGGCAAATATTGTGAGGTAAATAATATTTTCATCAGATGGGAATGACATTTATCGTTCGATTTTTTTTTTTTGAATTTTTTCAATGCATGGTTCTGTGGTAAATAACCATTAATAAATGTGTTTTATTTTGGGGAGGTTTAGTCAATAAATAACTCTCTCTGTTTTTGTTCTTAAAGTCCCATAAACAAAATCAAATACCGCAATTTTTTACGCTTACTAAGGAAAGTAATTAGCGCCTCTTAATGCAGGTACAGTTAGTATAATGTATGGCTTTAGATAATAATGTTAAGGAGTATTAAATGGATAAATGATTATCCTCCACCTTTTATAAAAAAAAAAAAACAATTTAAAGCTAATGTCCGCTCATTTCCTTCATATCTTACTAAATGAGGTCGATTTACTCTTATTCACCATGCTTTCCATCTTCTTTGGCGTTGATACCTAGATAATGAAGAGTATATTAAGTGGGCATCAGTTAGCAAGATGCCAATGAAATTGAAATCCCGCTTGCTTTTTATTTTTAATTTTATTCCAAATATGCTGAATGTACCAATTAACATAATCCTTTTTAACAGCAAAATAGCCTTGTATATTTTCACTTTTTGATGGTGGGTGGGCGTTATAGTAAAAACTGCTTGGAGAGTTTATTAGTGGGAGATATTATAACAAGATAGGGTGTAAAAACTTTTGAAGATATAAATTTTATACACAGCAAATTTTATAACTAAAAAATTACAAAAAATTACCAAATCCAAGACAATTGTAGCGAATGAAAAATAACCATGCTATAAATAAATATTATTTGTGAAAAATTCAAATTTCCATGGAAATTAAATTGAAAACATTAAGTAGAAGCAATGGATTTAAAATCCAACAATCCATTGAACATTGTACTATGAATTAGCGAGATCCTATAGTTCCTCCTATCTACTGTTTGTAAGGCATAGAAGGAAAATGTGCCAAAATTATAAAATTTTCATTTGGTTTTTAAAAAAATAACAATAAAATATGCAGCTCAATATAAAATTGAACTTAAACATAATAATAAGCTATACCAGATGACTTATAAATAAAATGTTAATTTTTTTGGAAATTTAATTCTATGAAATTAATGGAAAATTAAGTGGAAGGAGGAATCAAACGAACTGCCTACAATCCATTGAAAATTGTAATTATGAATTGGCGAGTATTCCCTACAATTCTATAATACTGATATAGGGCATAGGGGAAAAAATGGTGCAAAATCAATAAAATTTTCATTGTATAACAATTTGGGTAGTATACTTTTAAGCACGTGCAATATAAAATTTTAACTTAAACTTAATAAAACTATAACAAATGACTTTAACAGAAAATAGCATTAGCCAGATTCCTAACAGTTCCTTAACTACTACTAATGGGCAGAAAGCATATGATAAAAATGTCATAGAATAACGATGAATAATACGAAAATACTTTAGGTTTTATAAAATTAAGGCAATAAATATCTTAATAATTTTGAGTTAATTTCGCTAAATTATTAATCTTTTAGCTTGTGCGATATTATAATGTGGCCTTCAAAGATTTGATAGTTGCGATTTTACAAAAGCAGTTTGATGTAACGTTTAGAAGATAAAAAATAATAGCAATAAAAACTAAATATTTAACATAAATTAAATCGATAATGCCTATACTATTGCTTAATAGAAAAAAAGCATAAATGGATTTAGCGAGAATTCCTACAGTTACCTAACTACTACTATGCAGAAAATTGAATAAATTCATGCGAAGAATTTACCAAAATTTTAAGAAAAATTTTACCAAAACAACTACAAAAATAAAAAAGTCTTATTGATGGAGTTTGAACAACTTTTTCCGGTTATTATGGGAAAAAATGTTTTCTTCAAAAAAGAAAATGTTTGATTTATATTATTTTGGGTGTTTTATTTATTTATTTTTTGATGCAATTCCTTATTAGCGCCAATTTATTGAATGTAATAAATATCCCGTTGAGAAAAAGGGAGACATAAAAAAAAATTTAAAGTTTTAAAATATTATAAGTGTTAGCATCTATAGAAAATTTGTCAAAATTTTATTTCTTAAAAGAAAAATTTTGTGAAAATTTAATTTCTATAGAAAAATTTTTGTTAATTTATTCTCTATATGAAAATTTTTTTCAAAATTTTATTTCTAAAGAAAAATTTTGTGAAAATTTTATTTTCTAAACGAAAATTTTTGTGCAGAATTATATTTCTAAAGAAAATTTTGTACAAAATTTTTATTTCTATAGAAAATTTTTGTTAAAAATTTTATTTCTATAGAAAATTTTTGGTGAAAATTTTATTTCTAAAGAAAATTTTGTCAAAAATTTTATTATCGCATAGAAAATTATGTCAAAAATTTTATATCCATAGAAAAATTTTGTCAACATTTTATTTACCATAGAAAATTTTCCCAAAATTTTATTTGCTAATAAAAAAATTTGTTAAAGTTATAATTTCCATAGAAAATTTTGTCAAATATTTTATTTCTAATAAAAAATTTTGTTAAATTTATTTCCATAGAAAATGTTGTCCAATTTTTTATCTATAGAAAATTTTGGGTGAATATTTTATTTCTAAATAGAAAATTTATGTCCAAATTTTAATAGGCTATAGAAAATTTTTTTCAAAAAATTTTATTTCTATAAGAAAATTTTGTCAAAAATTTTATATCCATAGAAAATTTATGTCAAAATTTTGTTTTCGCAATAAGAAAATGTTGTCAAAATTTATTTTCTATAAAAAATTTTGTTTAAAATTTTATTTCCCTATAGAAATTTTGTCGGCAAAAATTTTATATCTATAGAAAATTTTGTTAAAATTATTTATTTCTAATAGGAAAATTTTGTTAAAATTATTATTTTCCATAAGAATTTTGTTTTTCACAATTTTATTTCTATAGAAAATTTTGTCAAATCTTTTATTTCTAATAGAAAATTTTGTCAAATATTTGTTCAAACTTTTATTTCTATAGACAATTGTTGTCAAATTTTATTATCTAAAAAAAATTGTCAAAATTTTATTTCTATAGAAATTTTTGTTAAAATTTTATTTCTTATACCCCCCATCCTATGGTGGAGGGTATGAAAAATAAATACGTTATTTGGTGAATTATTTGTGAGGATTTTTTATTGCTATTTTTTTTGCATTTCTTTCACTTCACTTTTCGTTGTTTGTTTTTTTTTCTCAGTTTATTAAAAATAATTTCATAGTATTTTCTTAAAACAATACATGTGAAATATTAATGAATTCAAAGAGTTTCCAAATGTGCTAATACAATACATTTGAAATAGGTTTGAAATATACATAAGTTCAAAGATTTTTCAAATGTAATTTATATTCCAAGATTTTCATTACAAACTTTAGTGGGAAATTATAAATTATTATATGGTGGAATAATTTAAAATTGAAAACCATTTAAATTAATTAGTTTTTCCTGAACAACAGGATTTTCCCTAAGTTGGTGGTAGATGGGGACAGTAGGAATCTCCATAAATTCTTTCAATAAAGTATTTCGCTTATTGGTCACATAAAAAGAACTGAATAATTTCAAAATATTTTGTAATATACACTTGAACTCAACATTTGAACAGTGTTTGCAAAACACATAAAAACGTGGGTGGTAAATGGGGACAGTAGGAATATCACCAAATCTAACTAAATAATTTTTTAATATATACCTGAATATCTATATGAATCAAGTTGGTATAAATTTTGGAAGATTAATAAATAAATACGTTATGTTATATGGTGAATTATTTGTGAGGATTTTTTATTGCTATTTTCTTTGCATTTCTTTCACTTCACTTTTCGTTATGCTAATGATTTGGGGCTAAGGATTTTTCTAATTGTTTTTTTTTCGCAGTTTATTAAAAATATTTTCATAGTATTTTCTTGAAACAATACATGTGAAATATTAATGAATTCAAATAGTTTCCAAAAGTGCTAATACAATACATTTGAAATAGGCATAAATTCAAAGATTTTTCAAATGTTGTAATTTATATTCAAAGATTTTCATTACACACTTTAGTGGGAAATTATAAAAATGAATATGTAAATAAATTTGTAATATGGTGGAACGCCGTTCGGACTCGGCTATAAAAAGGAGGTCCCTTGTCATTGAGCTTAACATGGAATCGGGCAGCACTCAGTGATAAGAGAGAAGTTCACCAATGGGGTATCGCAATGGACTGAATAGTCTAAGTGAGCCTGATACATCGGGCTGCCACCTAACCTAACTATATGGTGGAATAATTTTGAGGAACTTTTATTGAAAATTTCTCGATATTTCTGTAGATGTAAAAAAGAAGATAATGATTTAGGACTTTCAATTTTTTTTTTAGTTTCGTTAAGAAAATTTCATAATATTTTTCTTTGAAACAAACATTTGAAAATATAAATGAATTAAAATAGTTTTCAAATGTGGGAGTTTTGGTTTAAACTTTTGAAAATTTCTTTTCAAATTATGATATTTAAAGGAAATTCATTGTAAAAGTTTAATTCATTTATGAATTAATTTATCCATTTACATTCGTTTTGTATGTTAAGGATAGTAAAATAAATAATAGCATTTTTTTCAATTTCTTAACATTTTTCTTTAAGGCCAATGACACAAATAAGTCTCCGAAAATCCTTCTTGATAATAACTACCTGATATGCCTCTACCATAAAAAAAGCTGAGTAGAATACTAGAATGTACTTTCCTATTGACGTATCTCTGATATCTGATTACCAGAGGCAAAACAAAACTGCTTTTTTTGCAAGGTCAATAGCCTCAAGTTCAAGAACGAACAAGCGAATGTTTTCCCACCCGAAAAAAAAATGTTTACCAAAGCCTAAGTATATTTAGAATGTTATCTCATATAATGGCAGTTTCTTTATCGCCGTCATTCGGCTTTTCGTTTTTTGCACTTCTACAGTATATTTTCTATGAACTTGGTTTTTGTTGTTGTTGTATAGATGGTGAAATTTGAAAACATGTCCCCTTGTCATTATCCACCACACTGCACTAACAGACTCACCGACACACACACACGCCTACACATAATACCAAGGGGTGGTAGAAGGTGCATCATGCATACAATGCAGAGTATTAACACTAATACTCTCTCACACATATACTAACTGGGAGAAGAGGAGCTTTGAAATGAAAACGTTAAGTTTGCAAGTGTGTTTATTAACGACAGCACTATGACAATGTCAACTCTCCCTCTAGTATTGCATGAATTTTTAGACATTGTATAAATATGCACATTTATGGTCTATATAATATATGCATATATATATAATAATTAATAATAATAATCATAATAACGAAATGAAACGAAAAGCGCTTATGATAAGATTACTAATAAAACACAATAACAACAACAACAACACAAAACACTCTCTCAGAGGTTCATTGACATGGGAACACTGAACACTTCATTGTCAAATGCTACTTTCGCAAATTAATAATAATATAATATAAAAGCCGTAGCAGCAGACCAGACCCACAACAACAGGCAATGGTCACAAAATTCAGCAACAGATATTTGAATGCAATCAATGATGACAATCGTCAAGCGAACGAATGTTGTTACACATGATATTAGGGGGCGGAAGTAATTTTTAACCTTCAATTGTTTTACAAATACAATTTCATTTTTACCATATATGGAATTATTCAATGTATGCGAAGAAATTATTATAAAAACTTTTTTTTTGAAATAAGCCAAGTTATTCACTCGGTATAATATAAAGCATATATTTAGGCTAATATGAATTTGAAAAATACATAAAATTGTAAATAAAATTATGATTAAATTTAAAGAAGTTAGAGTGGTCATTGCAAAATTAAAAATATGGTAGTAGATGGGGACAAGGGGAATATCTAAAACGAATTAGCATTATAAGGAACACATTTAAAGAGATTTGTATGCAAAGGAATTGAAAAAAAAAANGGAATAATTTTGAGGAACTTTTATTGAAAATTTCTCGATATTTCTGTAGATGTAAAAAAGAAGATAATGATTTAGGACTTTCAATTTTTTTTTTAGTTTCGTTAAGAAAATTTCATAATATTTTCTTGAAACAATACATTTGAAATATAAATGAATTAAAATAGTTTTCAAATGTGGTGAGTTTAGTTTAAACTTTTTGAAAATTTCTTTTCAATATTTAGTAAAGAATAATAATCAATTTTTTAAAGATTTATGCATAAATTGCGTTTAGATTTCGTATTTATGACATTTTGATAT
>PGFW01005813.1:0-17859 GCA_003123925.1 Haematobia irritans
CAAATGTAGACAAACACACATATTAATTCACAAACACACATTGAAGTTTATCTATGGACAAACTGTTTGTTTACCCAATAGCTTGTTTACTTCCATTTTGAAAGGCTCCATACATTGGCTACAAAAATTCATAGTTTATGGCAATCCTTTTTGCAAACAATTTTTTTATTGAAATTTCATTTAAGGAGCTTATTCATTCTCATCTTCAGGATTAGTGATTGATATTGTATGTGGTTCAAAGGTCACATATAAATTATACATTATTTTACTAATTCTGAAAATGTTCCAAATGCAATTTATAACACCTTATGGTTATAAACAACTTTTTTGTTTAACTTTTCTTTTCATTTTTTTAGGTTGACTTAAACGTGATATGTGGTTACATTTTTACAAAATGTAACCCCTTAGGGACTTTGACATTGATATACTTACCAGTAATAAAACCACAGCATAAATACATGAATGGGCAGGAAACAAATACCAAAAATTACCACAAATGCAAGGACGGTGAGAGCTACTTTTCTCCGGGCACGTACCTGAAATCAAAAATTGCAAAACCATTGAAGCAGGCATAAAGAAAAAAGACACGTATCACACAAATGTGAGTGATGTATAAAATTCCTTGAATAATGAAATTGAATAAAAAACACAATTGAATACATGTATGTCTCATTTGTTACATTTATATAAGAAATAAATTTATGTTGTTTACAGAAGGCGTGGAGGGGATATATGTATGCATGTGTAATGGATCATGTATTTCCTGAATTTGTCAGTCTACCGAAAGCCATATTTTCTAGGTGGCCTAGTGGAGTTGAAGTAGGGTGGGATTTTTCTCGGTAGTTCATGTTTTTACAAACAAGAAATCTTTGGCCTCACGACAATATTTTTCAGTATATATAATTCACTTTAGTCAAAGTGAGTCTATATGTACCAGGTATACCGGTACGTTTTTTCATGTGTCACCCATTTTCCACACTTTTGGATCTTTCCCATAGCTTTTAAACGGTCAGAAATTGTTTGTTGTGCAACATTTAACATTGTTGCCATTTGCTTTTGAGTCTCCATCAAATATCGTTTGCAATTCGATGCCTTCAAACTTTTTTGGTGGTCTTCCATGTTCTTCATTAAAATCATTATTTCTGAACCGTTTAAACCATCTTTTGCATGTTGCTTCTGTTAGATCATGATCGCCATACACTGAAAAAAATTTCATGAACATTTTTCAATTAAAATTTTAATTGAGTTTTATAAAATATTCAATTAAAAATTTAAATATTTATATATATTCAGACAAATTAAGTGTTACTTTTTTATTGAAAGCAAAATCAATCACAAAAAGTAATAAAGTAATCAATTAATTTCTCAATCTGGTGGATCCAATTACACTTTTTAATTGATACCTATCATCATTCTTCGGCTGCATTGGAAGACACCTTTCAATTAAAAAATTAATTGGATCAATTAATTTCGTGATTGAATCGGAATCTGTTTTTGGCTCGACAATCATTGATTGACTCATGCAGCCACTTTTCCTCAAATGATAACCAAGCCAAAAATTAAGCTTCCGCAAATCATCAACTTTTCTCAGCTATAAAATTCGATTAAGTTTTAAACACATAAGCAAAATATCGATGTGTCTGTTTCAATGACTTGATTTTACTAAAATACTTTTTCACAGTGTCATAGCAAACCGTTTCAAAAATAAATGGTTACCTATCGGAGACCATTTGTATGTTGACGCTCACTTTCATACCGGTATACCTGGTATTCAATGAAACTAACGCAGAAGGAAAGGAATATGATCACCTCTAACATGTTTTCAAGAGATAAAAGGTATTTTTGTAATGGTGACCATGTACATGTTTTGTCACTAAAATGTTAATTTTCTCGTCAAATATAACCTGCTTGCCGAAAATGCAAGATACATTGATTTGCGAGAAAATAACATGGTTGCGAAACCTGTTACATCGGTCACCACCAAAAATAACATTTTGCTCTTAACAACATTTTTCAATGGATCATATTCTCTTCCTTCTGGGGTGTACTCGTATGTGGAAACCAGTTTGCCATTGCTAAATTAAATTTCAAATTCGATGTATGAAATTTTGCTCCAATACTAAGGCTATATTATCGCCACCAAAAACAAAAAAAAAAATTCACAAAAAACTTTTCAATTAAAGAGTTTTAATATTGAGTTTTAAATTCAAGTTAAGAATTAATTTGATTCGACAAAAATTTTCTATTTTTGAAACAAAAATCAGTTTGCCAAAAATTAATAAGTAGTCTAATTAGGTTTTTTTAATTGGATCAATTAATTTTTTTAATTGACTTTCAAACTAATTTTTAATTGGGATCAAGTTAATTTTTTGATTGACTTTCAATTAATTTTTTACGATTCTCTTCATTTCTGTGAATTGAAGGACATTTTAACTAAAAAATAATTGTCAATTAATTCGTGATTTGGAATTCAGAGAATTTTTTTGTCGTGTATATACGGCCAGGCCGAAATGTTTTGTATCCTCCACCATTTGGATTGTGGTAGATAACTTCTACTAAAGGCTTTGTAATCCACAATCGAATTACATGGGTTGTGGTAACACTAAGCCGATGGCAAAAGGTATCCTAAAACTTTCTAAGAATTGTTCTTATAAATTTGTAAGTTAGTCCATATCGTAGTTATATGTTTTGCACACAAAAACGGCCAAATTAAATACTTCTTGAATTATATTTGCGCGGTAATAAGAGAGCCAGGAAGTGGAAATATTGGCGTTTTCGGTTTACATGGCGGGCTATTCATAAAAAATTATGGACCGATATAGGTTCAATTTAGCGTTTGTTGTTGCGAGGCCATATACTAGGTTAGGTTAGGTTAGGTTATGTGGCAGCCGATTATCAAGGCTCACTGTAGACTATTCAGTCCATTGTGATTACCAGACAGTGTGGTGAATCTTCTCTTAAATCACTGAGTGCTGCCCGATTCCATGTAAGGCTCAATGAACAAGGACCTCCTTTTATAGCGAGTCGAACGGCGTTCACCATTCCAGTGAAAACCACTTAGAGAAGCTTTTGAAAACCTCCAGAAATGTCAGCCAGCGATTACTAGTGGGGGGGGGGGAGTGGAAATCACCGCTGAAAAACTTTTTGGTGTTGCGGTGTAGCAGGGAATCGAACCCACGACCTTGTGTATGCAAGGACCGGGATGGGGCTAACCATTGCACCACGGTGGTCTCCCGGCATATACTAACAACAAACCGTCAAAATTTCAACGTCGAATTGAAATTTGCTCAACCAAGAGTCTCCATGAGGGAACCAGTTTTATATGGACCTATACATAATTATGTGCCGATTATGAGCCAATTTTTGCATGGCTGTGAAGGTTCAAATACTAGGTTTAGTTAGTTACGTGGCAGCCCGATATATCAAGTTCACGTTAGACTATTCAGTCCATTTGTTATAGCCACATTGGTGAACTTCTCTCTATCACTGAGTTGGCTGCCCGTCCTTGTTAATGCTCAATGACAATTTGGACCTGCTTTTATAGCCGAGTCCGAACGGCGTATCCACATTGGCAGGTGAAACCACTTAAAGAAGCTTTGAACCCTTCATAAAATGTCCCCAGCATTACTGAGGTGGGATAATGCCACCGCTGAATAAAACTTTTTTTGTGTGTTTCGGTCGAAAGCAGAATCAGAACCCACGACCTTGTGTATGCAAGGCGGGAATGCTAACCATTACCACCACGGTGGAATCGGATAGAATTTTGTTCTTTCAAGAGGCTCCGAAGGTTAATCTGCGGATCGGTTTATATGAACGACTATATATATAAATATTGACCGATATGGACCAATTTTCGCATAGTTATAGAGACCATATATACTCTTCACCCATGTTATAAATTTCAACGGATCGGATGAAATTTGCTCTCCAAGACTTTTTTACCAGTGTATGCCTAAGATGAAATATAATATTGTTGAAAAATACAAACAATATTTTTGTTTGAACAAATCCTTGAAAATTTACATATGACTTGAAGCAGAATGTGCAATGATATAAAGGGTGATTCTTTTGAGGTTTAGGATTTTCATGGCATAGTATTTGACAGATCACGTGGATTTCAACATGGTGTCAAAGAGAAGATGCTCAAGTATGCTTTCGACATTTCATCATTGCATAGAACTTACTAACGAGCCACAACGGTCGAATTCTTCAGTGAATGCGGCCCTAGAAAAAGTGGCCAGAAAATCCGCTTTTTTATCGACAAATTTTGTTCAGCGATTGAGGCTCCATTTCTGGTTGAATGGCTTACGAAATAAGCAAAATTGCCGGCATTTGGAGTTGAAGAGCAACCAAGAAGCCGTTACAAGAATTGCCATGCATCCCGCGCAAAAATGCACTGTCTTGGTGTGGTTTGTACGCTGGTGCGAATTCATTGCGACGCGTATTTTATTAGCAAAGATGACTGTTGGACGCGCAACGTTACGGTTGAATGGCGTCGCTATCGTTTCGATGCTAACAGAACTTTTTTGTTGCCAAAAATGAAGAAGCTGACTTGGTTTGACATGTGGTTTCAACAAGATGGCGCTACATGCCACACAGCTCGCGATTCTATGGCCATTGTTGAGGAAAACTTCGGAGAACATTTCAATCTCAAGAAATGGACGCGGTAAGTTGGCCACCAAGATTCATGCGATTTGACGCCTTTAGACTATTTTTTGTGGGGCTACGCAAGTTCTAAGAAGTCTACAGAATAAGCCAAGCAACTATTCCAGGCTTTGGAAGAACAACATTTCGAAGAAATTCGGCTATTCCGGCCCGAAAAATGCTTCAAAAAAGTTGGGCCGCAAAATTTGGACTTTCCGAATGGGACGCACCTAGACGCAGCCGCGGTCAACATTTAAATGAAATATTCTTCAAAAAGTAAATGTTCATGGACCAATCTATAACGTTTCAAATAAAGAACGCGATGAGATTTTGCAAAATTTTATGCGTTTTTTTTAAAAAAAGTTATCAAGCTGCTTAACCAAATCACCCTTTACATGCTAGATGGTTTCAGATGTGCACAGTGACACGAAATTGCGTGAGTGTGCGTGTGGGAGTGATTAACCAACCAAAATATCGTGCGTGAGCGTGAGTTCACGAAAATAATATCTTCGTGAGTGGCGTGAGTAAACGAAATTTCGGAAAAAACACATTCACGAAAATAATCCTCGCTGACGAAACATAAAATGCTTACGAAGTTGAATTCATTTATAATTTTATACACGCAAAAAAAATAATTTCTTTCTGCCCAAAACGAAATTTTAGACAAAACAAAAGTTCGTTTCTCATTTGCTTTTCGTTGAAAGGAACGTGTTTATTGTAAGAAAGATATACTTTTGTGATAAACGTTTATTCTTTTCCAGGATGTAAAAACAATTTCATAAGAACTACCTCAAAAAATTTTTTTTAGCCTAATTGGCATTTTCCCTCACATCTTTCTCACTTCACGAAGAGTTTTAGTTCATTAGCACCTTTTTCGTTAATACAAACAATGTAGAAGGAAATTATACGATTTTATAAATTTTAAAATTTTTTTACCTTTCGCCTGGAGGAGGATCGAACCGCGATCCACGCACTTTGTAAGCCTACACACTAACCCACTGAGTATGTACATGCTATGGTCATCAATAGATAAATATCCATATAAGTTATATTTATATAGCATAGCTTGCGGCGCCCACGAGCCGAATAAACAAAGTTTATTTAACAGAAAAATACATTTAGTTGGGCACCGTGGAGCAGTGGTTGCTACGTCCGACTTGCATGCCAAGGGTCGTGGGTTCGATCCCTGCTTCGACCAAAGTTTTTTTTTGTTTTTTTTACATATATTCCAGATATGGTCGGAAGATTCCGAAAAAATTTTCAACATTACATTCTACTATAATTAAATTTTTTACTAATGAACTTAAAATGTTGTCTTATTAGAAGACCTAAAAGTCAGAAAAGAAGCTGTGTTTGATATTAAACGAAATGGACTGTGTTGTTGGTTCAAAATAACTTTTTTTATTGAAAAAATAAAAATTTTGTAACAAACGAATTTTTTTGGTGATAAAAGTGTATACTTTTCGAAGCAATTCAAAAAACTCTAACAAAAGAAAAACGTTTTCGGTACACGTTTTCCAAACGTTTTTTTCTATTGCGTGTAGTGACATCCTAGGTGGTAAGAGTTTATAACCGCACTCGATTTTAACCAATACTCAATGTTTTCAGTCAGGTTTCAAAAGGTAATATCACTCATAAAATTATTCGTGAGATCACGAGGTTTTTCGTGAGTCACGACATTTTTTCGTGAGTCACGATATTTTTCGTGAGTCACGACATTTAAAAGATTTTCGTGCGTGAGTGTGCATGAGAACAAATTTTTTCTTTTCGTGAGCGTGCGTGAGCGTGAGTACTACCACAAAATATCGTGCGTGAGTGTGCCGTGAATAAGATTTCTCCGCCGTGAGTGTGCGTGAGCGTGAGCAAAATATTACTCACGTGCACACCTATATTGTTTGGAGACTCACGCTCACTCACGAAGAGAACATTTGTACTCACGCTCACTCACGCACGAAAATGTCGAAGACTCAACGAAAAATATCGTGACTCACGAAAATTGTCGTGACTCACGAAAAATATCGTGATTCACGAAAATAGTCAAATAGTCACTCACGAATAATTTTATGAGTAATTTACCTTAGGGACGTGTCTGAAACCATGAGCACGATTAAAATCGAAGAGCGTTATTAAGCTCTTAACAACCACGCTGTCACTATAGTTGTAAATTGAATTCAACCCGTTCTATGTCCATGGCGCATATATTTCGTGAGAGTAATTTTCAGAAAGTTCGTGCGTGAGTACGCACACTCACGAAGAAAATATTTTCGTGACTCACACTCACGCACGACATATGGTTTGTTAAATTACGATCACGACATACTACGCACGCTGGCCGTGCCATCAGCGTGATAACACGACTCATGCGTGTGTCACGAAAATTTTGTGTCACGTGCAATATGACAAATAAATGGATCAATCGAAATCAAAAAATAAAAACTTCTTTTGCCCATATCTCCTAAACTATGCGTCCTAGAGCGAAAAGGACTTTAATTCGTGACCACCCCCAAAAATTGAAAAATCCACCCAAAACCTAAAAAAATGAAATTTTTTATTGAAAAACTTCTTTTGCCCATATCTCCTTAAATATGCGTCCTAGAGCGAAAAGGACTTTAATTCGTGACCACCCCAAAAAAATTGAAAAATCCACTCAAAACCTAAAAAAATTGAAATTTTTATATAAAAATTGAAAAATCCACTCAAAACCTAAAAAATTGAAATTTTTATATGAAAAACTTCTTTTGCCCATATCTCCTAAACTAAGCGTCCTAGAGCGAAAAGGACTTTAATTCGTGACCACCCCCAAAAAATTGAAAAATCCACCCAAAACCTAAAAAAAAATTAAATTTTTATATGAAAAACTTCTTTTGCCCATATCTCCTTAAATATGCGTCCTAGAGCGAAAAGGACTTTAATTCGTGACTAGCGAAATAAAGAGAAATTATCAACGCCATGTTTATAATAATTTTGTAGCTTGGCTCGGATTTGAAGTTTCACGAATGATTTGTCGTTTTAAAAAAATAGTTAATTTTTTTATTAAAACTAATATTTTTACGAAGCGGTTTCTCGTTTAAAAAACGCTCCTGCTCCGGGTTTTAAAAATATTCGCTCCGTTCTATATCCCTAAGCAGCATCTTTTTTTTACTGGGATGTCCATTGAACTCCATTGTCATGCATTTATATAACTTTTTAATTTTTCTTTTCCCAAGGCCAGTTTTAATAACATTTAACCTTTTCAAGTTTTTGTGTGGCTTATTTGAATTGTATAAGATGATATTCTCATTTCCTACCATCTCACCCCTCCATTTGGCTATCATGATGCACCATTGTGTTTAAATTCAACTACAGCACACTGTAGGTGGATGCATGCAAATCATTTCACAAAGATAAAAGACATCCACAAGAGGATTTCTGGGGTCACCCTGGCTCGGTCACATGGTCATTTGTGTGTTTGTGCTATTACGCATAGTTAATAGACTACGTCAAAGGACTCTCTTTACAATGATACTTACTTGACGGACAGCTCCTTGCATTTCACCAGGTACATTTGCGGCATACATCAAGTGTCGTGCTATCAGGACATAAAATACTCCAATTATAACCAATGGAATGGCATAGTAGACAAGGAAGACGTAGTAGAACCATGGTCTTGGCATACTCCCAACCCCACTCTTCGGGGAAAGGATAACACAGTGAGAATGATTTGTTGCTGTTGACAACAATTTCCTGGAATTAGACAAATTGGAATACACAGTGACACAGCATCCGGTTTTGTTGTTGTGTGTTGTGTGGTAGAGAAAATGGCAAATAACTAAAGCTAATTGGAATAGTCATTGATATACATAACAGTGGCATAGAGATTGATTCACACAAAACTTTAGCTAAGCCTAAACTCACCTTGATATATGTGCCAATTAAGGCTGGCAAACCGCAGATTATGGCTAATAGCCAAATTGAAACAGCTATTGCTATTGTCATACGTGTAGCTCGTTTTCCACCTCCTGACCATATCCAAACGAGAAGAATGTCAAATATTTTATTCAGTTACTATTTCTTGTCATTGTGGATATACTGCTGACACTTACCATGAGCATGGAATTTCCTTAGTGGATCCACTATGGCAAAATATCTATCGCCCGATAATGCTGTCAATGTAAATACGGACACACCAATCGATACATCCTTGAAGAATTCCGATAGAGTACAGAGTACACTTCCCCAGGGCCATGAGTCCACTGTGTAAACGGTTGATGTTAAAGGAACCGAGGTGACTATCACTAGCAAATCGGCCAGAGCCAAGGAGAGAAAATATAACTGCAAATAAATCGAAGTATAAAATGACACATTTTTTAGTTGGCAGAGTTTAGGCTTATTTCATCTTATTTTCTAATTAGGTTGCGTAAAAGGTTTCCTATTTTGTATAAATGCTACCTTTAAAAGAAGTAATCTACCCAGAAAATAAAAAGTACACTGACAAAAACTAATAATCTAATATGAGAGATTATGCAACCTAAATTTTAGAACACGTAATTTGCACAATATTAAGGACAAATTTCTTTAAAATGAAGAAATTTTAATTAGAAGAAAGATAATAATCTTTGTCTAAAAATAATTTTCTTCAAATTTTTCATTATTCTTTGAAATTGAAATAATGCAAATTTTCCTAAAAGTAAAGAAAAACATTTTTGATTTAAAGAAATTATCCTTAAATAAAGAAATATTCTCTTAAATTAATAATTATATCATTGGATTAAAGATAAACAAGTGGAAATGTCCACCACCATGAAATCAAATATAAAAGTGTCCTCCGAAACCTCCTCGCCGTAACATACAACCTCAAAAAGATCAGTTCAAAATTTGAAATTTCTATATATCAGATCATGGATTTATAGGATGAAATTTATGTTTGAGTTGTAAGAGAAATCTTAATTGCTTTGATGAGATAATCGTTAATTTGAAATCTGACTAGAATAGAAAATCTAGATATCTTCAACTTTTATTTCGAGACAATTTTGGACGACCAAATGGGCCTTGATATATATGTAGGGACTTTTCCAAAACAATGGAAAATAAAATAATTAAATTCAATTTGTTCTTTTGTGGTATCTAACACTGAAAACAAATATATTTAACGGTGGTATTAAAGATTACGCACCTAAATTTTATGACAAAGCTATTTACTCAATATTAGGGAAAAATTTAAAAATAATGGAATTTTTGAAATAAAACAAGTAAGTAAAGTAGAATGTCGGGCGGGGACGGGCCGATAATCACACCATAAACCACCCTAGTGATTGTAGAATAGCATAAGCATATTGTAAGAACATTAATTGGTAATAGGTTCCAGGAATTAAAAGCGTAGTTCCATACACTGAAAAAAGGCAATGCCCGGTTTCAAGATTTTGTCTTACTTTGAATATTTTTTGGTAATTGATAACGAGCCAAGAAGCGGGAATACAAGTAAGTGATGCTTTTAAGACACAACTCTCTTTTAACCCTTATACTACGTTGGCTATTAGGTCGGTATTTTTCATCAACCCAATTTTTAGCTGTTGGATTATAATTCAAAAAGTTCTACTACTCTCACATAAATTCAGCATATGTCACCAATTCATAGCACTGAGTGATAGAAATTTTTAATTATATTCGAAACAGGTAAGAAATGCGGTGATGAAAATGACGAACATGGGTCATCAAATGACTTTCTTCATATGCCTTTCAAAGTCCCTTTAAAAACGAGTTAAACGACAACTTTATTTTGCCAATTCAGACTCGACTTCCAGTTAGCAAATTATGCTATGTTTCAAGTAAAAAACGTCTTTTAATATATAAAGTTTGAAAAAACATTGTCCGCTAATTTTTGAACGATTTTTTGATAAAGTTGACTTTACCCCAAAAAATTTTTTTTCATGTGTTACGATACCCATTTTTAAGTCAATCACTTATATTATAAGGACAATTACGACTTCATTGAAAAGTTTATAAGACTTTTTGGACAAAGAAAAAAACTTTATATTTGTAACGACGAGTTTCTTCGGTCGTTCGCTGGCGTATTGCTCGCGGGGAAGGGTCCGTCACGGAAATTTGTTTGTGTAGTGACATAAAAGAAAAGACGATGGTTTACGGTGATATTAAAGTTTTTTTATTGGTAAGTCGTCTTATAGTAATAATTATATAATTGTTGGGCTACGGGTGGAGGTGCCTACGGGTACTGCTTCGATGGGGCTGGGATGGGCTTTGATTATGGGTGGCCTGTTAAGCACACTTGGGCTGGACTTGACCACGGGTTTTGGTCTGGTCGACGGATATGGTCGTAATGGGCGAGCTGATTGGCGTCGTATCTTAGGTACGGGCGTCGGGGCAGGATTTTGCTGCTGGCCATCTTGGGTGATAAGAATGGCGACCATGGCTAAGTAGCGCTCTGGGACTGGTGTGATATCATGCGCTGGCGAATGCGTTGACCTGGCGACCCTGGCTAGGTACGCTCTCTGGAAGACTGGAGCTATGGGTTTGGACGACCTGCGTTAATGTACGCCTGTAACCGGAGAGAGTATGTTAGACGAGTCAGTGGTGAGTCAAAGGTGGTCCTGTAGAAACCTGCATTGGAGCGAGTAAGATAGAATAATACTAGCGACGGAAAACATGCGAACGAACAAGTGCTCTAGAGACGTAGTAACGACGGAAGTGATAAGATGGCGACGAACACTAGGAACGGTGACCTGGTAAAACCAGCGTTAATGGGATCGGTAGATCTGAGTGACTGCGACCTGGGTAAGTCCACAAGTCAACCGAAGGACAGAGGACGATGGATCGTGTAGATCTGAAGTGACTGCGAGCCTGGATAAGTACACAAGTCAGAAGTATGCGGCTGTTTCGTTCTACGGTGCAGGCGTTGAACACGTGGTTGCAACCTTAAAACGGTGACGCTTGAATAGAGGTCAAGCTAGGACAAAGTCTAGGAGATCGTGAAGATCGAAAGTGACTGCGACCTGGGTAAGTACACAAGCCAAATGAAGGTCAAAGACAATGGGATCGTGTAGATCTGGAGTGACTGTGACCTGGGTAAGTACACAAGTCAAATGAAGATCAAAGACAATGGGATCGTGTAGATCTGGAGTGACTGCGACCTGGGTAAGTACACAAGTCAACCGAAGGACAGAGACAATGGGATCGTGTAGATCTGGAGTGACTGCGACCTGGATAAGTACACAAGCCAAATTAAGATCAGAGAACATGGGATCGTGTAGATCCTGAGAGACTGCGACCTGGTTAAGTACACAAGTCCAATATACTGCGAGCCTATTTGTATGTGATGTAGAGAAACACGTGGTACAATATAAAACAGATACCTTGAAATGAGAGACAAAGCTGTGCAAAGTCAATAAAATCGGAAGATTCGAGAGTGACTGCGTCCTGGTAATACACAAGTCAAATGTGGATGTGGCCTATTCGTTTGTGCTTTCACTTGATAACACGCTCCACTGCCAAGTTTTCCACCTTGAATATTGTTCTCCGCCTCTACTTACTACCTGTTTGCCTCGTCCACGTGTGATCTTCAACTGCCCCGCATTTACCTTTGTTAGTTCCTTTTATAGGTGGTAAGGATGCAGTCGGCGTCACTTTAATGCCGTTACATGTCTTTTGCGCGTATGCCCAGCCAATGGTGTATATGCTCCTACTGCGTGTGTTGATGGGCAAGGCCAACCGATAACGGTATCTTGTTTATTTCATGTATACTCCAAGTAAAACAAGTATATACGGCCGTAAGTTCGGCCAGGCCGAATCTTATGTACCCTCCACCATGGATTGCGTAGGAACTTCTACTAAAGGCTGTCATCCACAATCGAATTACTTGGGTTCCGATAACACTTGCCGATGGCAAGGTATCGTAAAACTTTTAACACTGTCTTCTAAATTGTAAGTTAGCCCATACGGGGTATATATTTAAACAAAAACAGCGCGATTAAATACGTATAATAATCTAGTTTGACAAAATTTTCTATAGAAAATAAAATGTTTGACAAAATTTTCTATAGAAATGAAACCTTGACAAAATTTTCTATAGAAATAAAATTTTGACAAAATTTTCTATAGAAATAAAAATTTGACAAAATTTTCTATTAGAAATAAAACTTGACAAAATTTTCTATAGAAATAAAATGTTGACAAATTTTCTATAGCAATACAATTTTGACAAAATTTTGTAATAGAAATAAATGTGAAAAATTTTCTACAGAAATAAATTTTTACAAATTTTCTATAGAAATAAAATTTGGACGAACATTTCTATAGAAATAAACTTTGACTTTATATTTCTATAGAAAATGAAAATTTTAACAAAACTTCTATAGTAATAAATTTGACAAATTTTCTAAATGGAAATAAAGTTTAGGTAGATTACAAATTTCTATAGAAATAAAATTTTGACAAAATTTTCTATGGAAATAAAATTTTGACAAACATTTGTATAGAAATAAAACTTGACAAAACTTTCTATAGAAATGAAATTTGTGACAAAAAACTTTCTATAGTAATAAAATTTGACAAAAATTTTCTATGGAAATAAAGTTTTTGGTAGATTATTTTTGTGGCGATATGAGCCAATTTTTGTGTAATAAGTCATCGGCTATATATTAACTAAAGACCGATATGGACGCAATTTTTACGATGGCTGTTAGAGGCCATATAATGGACAAAAATGTACCAAATTTCAACGCGTATCGGATGACTTTTGCTCCTCCAAGAGGTTCCGGACGTCAAATCTGGGGACGGTTTATATGGGAACTATATATAATTATGGACCGATACGGACCAATTTTTGCATGGTTGTTAGAGACCATATACTAACACCATGTACCAAATTTCAACTGGATCGGATGAATTTTGCTCTTCCAAGAGGCTCCGGAGTTCAAATCTGGGGATCGGTTTATATGGGGGCTATATATAATTATGGACCGATATGGACCAATTTTTGCATGGTTATGAGAGGCCGTAAACTAACATCAGGTACCAAATTTCAACCGATCGGATGAATTTTGCCCCTCCAAGAGGCTCGGAGGTAAATCGGGGATCGGTTTTATATGGGGCTGATATATAATTATGGACGATATGGACCAATTTTTGCAGGTTGTTAAAAACCGTATACTAGACCACTACTAAATTTCAACCGGATCGGAATGAATTTTGCTCCTCCAAGAGGCTCCGGTTGGTCAAATCTGGGGATCGGTTATATGGAAGCTATAATATATTATGGACGCGATATGGACCAATTTTTGCAAATGGTTTAGAGCCGTATACTAAACATCAGGTACCAAATTTCAACCGGAATCGGATGAATTTGCCCCTCCAAAAGTCTCCGGAGGTCAAATCTGGGGATCGGTTTATATGGGGGCTATATATAATTATGGGACCGATATGGACGAATTTTTGCATGGTGTTTTAGAGACCATATACTAACATCAGGTACCAAATATCAATCGGATGCGATGAATTTGCCCCTCAAGAGGCTCCGGAGGTCAAATCTGGGGATCGGTTTATATGGGGGCTATATATAATTATGGACCGATATGGACCAATTTTTGCATGGTTGTTAGAGACCGTATACTAAGACCACGTACCAAATTTCAACCGGATCGGATGAATTTTGCTGCTCCGGGAGGCTCCCCAAGCCAAATTTGGGGATCGGTTTATATGGGGGCTATACGTAAACGTGGTCCGATATGGCCATTTTCAATACCATCCGACCTACATCAATAACAACTACTTGTGCCAAGTTTCAAGTCGATAGCTTGTTTCGTTCGGAAGTTAGCGTGATTTCCACAGACGGACGGACAGCCGGACAGACGGACAGACGGACGGACGGACAGACGGACGGACGGACATGCTTAGATCGACTCAGAATTTCACCACGACCCAGAATATATATACTTTATGGGGTCTTAGAGCAATATTTCGATGTGTTACAAACGGAATGACAAAGTTAATATACCCCCATCCTATGGTGGAGGGTATAAAAAGGCTAGGAATTAATGAAGTGGAAATTCTTGTTGCAACTTAAATATAATAGGTATCTAATTAATGATTTCTCGATGAGGTAATTCAAAAAGAATGAAAAGAAAATAAACGTGTTGGCGAAAACGAGGGTAACCGATTTTTCGTCGTTACATATTAGAGAAATGCTTCTTTTATGCTAAAGAAAATTTGCATTCGTATTTTCAGGACATGAAATCGTTGGCCTCACGACAATATTTTTTTCAGTGTATGGTGTATATCAGTCCAGATTTTGATATAGCTCCCATATAAACGGCGATTCCCCGATTTGGGGTCTTGAGCACTTATTCACCGCAATTTTCATGCGATTTACATGAAATTGGAAATCTAGAAACACCCAATATAGGCCGATCACCAGGTTTAACTTCTTGGTCTTCTAAATACCGCAATTTTTGCTTGAATTTGGAAATCTGGAGATTCTTTATGTGTGTTGAGTTTGGGTTTTATCGATCCATTTTATAGAAAAGCCCTTTTACACACGGATCTCCCGATTTGACACCACCATTTTCCCATTTGCCTGAAATTCGAAATCTAGTGGTACATGTGAAACAGACTTGGTTTACAGTCAGCGCCTATATTTGGTGTGGTACCCATATAGATCGATCTTCCGTTATGAATCCTTGCATCTAGGCTTGCCTCGCCTATTTTTTATCTGATCGTCGTGAATTTGTACATTATAATCCTAATATACACCGGTCTCTCCATTTAACTTCTTTATGGTCATCTAAATTGCACGAAACTAGAGGTAAAATTTGGTTGATGAAGGTAAAAATCTATAAAAATTTGTTTTCAAATCATATGAAAGGCGTTAATCTATCGGATTTTAGCGTCCGTTTTGATGAGATATTTATTCTGGATTTCTGATGTAGCCTATTTATGTAGAAACTTTAAATCTAACTTCGCAGAGATTACCATTTGGACCCATCTGCTAGGAAGAATATCTGTCATCAAATCCACCTAAAATTCTATATAGATTCAATTAGCCAGCTACGATTATGACTTTTCAAAGGAAACTATTATATGGGATTTATGGTGGTGGGTATTTAAGATTCGACCGGACCGAACTTAATGACGTATTTATATCAAAGCCAGCAATAAATCATAAATGCAAATCCTGTTTACAATTGCTATTTGCATTCTTTGGAAATCCCTATTATTACTGTAGCTCATTGTTAAGTTTACTTTTCATTTAGCATGAATCATTTAGCATTTCCCAATGCGGTTTTCTGATGGCGCCGGAAGATATTGCATTCAAATGTTTCCGCCACTATGAGCAAATATATACTAACTCACACATAGACACACATACCCGCCGCCATATTTACACGACCAACATTTTCATATCACCATTTATTGATTTCCGTATTGAATAATGTTACATTAGTAATAAATGTCTATTCAATAACCACAGCAAAACTTTTCATTATCAAATAATCTCGGAGATATTCTAGTAACAAAATTTAACAGTTTTCTGAAGTGTCTGCTTAATTCTAATGACAATTTGATTGGTACAGACATGAAGTCATTTGTTTATATTGCGTCAAATCAAAAATGAATTTTCTGTCATTTCGTAATTAGGAAATTTCCTCAAAATTAAATTTTGTATTTTTAAATAAAGTGTAGCGATCCATTTTATTAATTTACAATTTAATGTTGTAAATGTTTTGTCTGTGCACGTATGTAATTAATTGCCTCAAATGTGGTGTTAAACTTTATGTCAATGGGGATACGTCTATATTTAATGTTGAATATTCTTTAAAACATGCTCTTTAATTTTTCAATTTATTTACTCTGGTTATACCCTGCACCAACACTGTGCAACGGGGTATTATAAGTTAGTGCATATGTTTGCAACACCAAGAAGGAGATGAGATAGACATATGGTGTGTTTGGCAATATTGTTCAGGGCCGGCCCCTGAGTCGATTTAGCCACGTCCGTCTGTCTGCGAACACATTTTTATAATCAAAGTCTAGGTCGTAATTTTAGTCTCAATCGACTTCAAATTTGGACAAGTATTATGTATTTGGGGTAGAATAAAACCCTATTGATTTGGAAGAAATCGGTTCGATATATATATATATATATATATATTATATATATATTATATATATATATATATATATATATATATATATATATATATATATATATATATATATATATATATATATATATATATATAATATATATATATATATATATATATATATATATATATTATAAATCCCCTGCCTAACAAAGAAAAAACACTTTTTTGTAAAAAATTCGTGTTTATTATTCAACATAGTTCCCTTCAAGAGGCGATATAAACGATTATAACGACCTTCCAATTTTTTGATACCATTTTGGTAGCCACTCCTTCCGGTTTTGCCTCCAAAATAGGCCTCAGTTTCGGCGTCATCTCTTCATTTGCAGCAAATATTTTTCCCTGCGAGCACCTTTTGAGGTCTGAGAACAAGAAACAAGTCGGCTGGGGCCAGATCTGGAGAATACCGGTGAGTGGGGAAGCAAATTCGAAGCCCAATTCATGAATTTTTTTCATGGGCTGTTTTGCCGCGATTTCGACATTCAAACGCTCCAATAACGCCATATAATAGTCACTGTTGATGGTTTTCCCTTCTCAAGATAATCGATAAAAATTATTCCATGCGCATCCCAAAATCAGAGGCCATTACTTTGCCAGCGGACTTTTGAGTCTTTCCACGCTTCGGAGACGGTTCACCGGTCGCTGTTCACTCAGCCCACTGTCGATTGACTCAGGAGTGTAGTTGATGGAGCCATGTTTCATCCATTGTCACATATCGACGAGAAAACTCGGGTGTATTACGAGTTAACAGCGGCAAACACCGCTCAGAATTATCACACGATTGTTGTTTTTGGTCAAATGTGAGCTCGCGCGGGCACCCATTTTGCACAGAGCTTCCGCATATCCAAATATTGATGAATGATATGCGCCAACACGTTCCTCTGATATCTTTAAGGGCTCTGCTATCTCGATCAACTTCATTTTTACGGTCATATCAACAACAACAACAAAAACAGCACCAACAAACGAACAACACAACACAAAAAAAAAAAAGTCCAAAAAAAAGGATACAAAAACAAACAACAAACACAAGCAAAAATCAATCAAAACACACAGAACAACACACAACCAATCAACAAAA